>VDFB02203611.1:0-24537 GCA_007258455.2 Sequoia sempervirens
AAGTTAATATCTTGTGTAATTCCTGTTGACCATGGCTTCTCATCTTTTTATTCCTTCCTTGTTTAGGTTTCCTTTGTACAAATGAGTTGATGAGCCGTTTTGTTTTGCAGTGGTTGCTGTTTGTCCTAACAACAGTGAAGTGCATATTTACAAAGCATCACCAGATGGCAGCTCTATATGGAATAGAATACACATTCTTCAGAAGGTACTTTTTGCATTTAATGTTTTTCTTTTGCATTTGTTACTGTGTTGCCATTTCTAATGCTAAATTTGGACTAAATGTGGACTTGTAACTTTGACTGAGATTCTATATGTATCTGGGTGTAGGAGACAGAGAGAGACTGACATATTCTTATGTTATTTGCAGCATGATCAACTTGTATCAGGGATAGACTGGGGTATAAGATTAAATAAGATTGTTACTGTATCACATGATAGAAATTCGTAAGATATTATTCACTAATCTTTGGTTTTCCTTGTTTAAATTGTTTTCTTCACAAGGCATGCTTGTAGATGCATCTCATTTACTTAATAGTTGTGTTGAACTTAAAAGTAAAGATATAACTACCTTAGAATATGTAGCATAGCTTTGAATTTGAGGATTTTTTATGTGGTTTCCTCCTATCAATTTCTGGCTTTCCAACTGTAGGTATGTTTGGAGTTTAGAGGGTGTGGAATGGTCGCCAACACTTGTGATTCTCAGACTCAATCGTGCTGCTATTTGTGTTAAGTGGAGTCCGAGAGGTAACATTTGTGTACCTCGCTGTTGTTAGACATATTAGATGGTATTCAATATTATTATAATTTTGTTAGCATGTTGTTAGTTTGGAACAACTAGTTTATTTTAGGAATTGGTTTGTAGTTTGTACCTGTGATATTAATTGGATCCCATGGTGTATTAGCTGCCCAATAATAAATACAGGCTATTGCAATGTAATAATTAATGGTCCATGATTTAATCTTATAGCCATGTGGAATTAATGTAAATTGATTGTATTATGTAGAATATCTTCCCAACATGAAGTGCTTTTTTTTTTTTTATTTGATATTACTTGGATCCCATGGTGTATCAGCTGCCCAATAACAAATACAGGCTATTGCAATGTAAAAAACAGAGAGGGGGTAAAAATTTATTGAACTTCAAAGAAAGAATACAAAGCAAAAGGCCACAAGCCCACCAAGAAACATCCAACAATAAAAAAGAGGTCCCCAAAGGAACCCCTCAGAAGAACCAGCTACATATTCCTGTCCTCCATAATTAACTTTTCCAAAGCCAAAGAATATTCTGGGAACAAGATTCCCTAGTCACCAACATCCCACCTCTCTAAATGCTCCGAAGCCCACTTAACCAGACAATCTGCCACTCTATTCCACTCTCTAGGAATATGACAAAAAGAAGTATATTCCAAAGAGCAGCAGAGATTCAAAATCTGTTTGACCACTATGGCTAGTTGCCAACTAGCTCCATCCAACCTTTGCTCATTCAACATATCCATCACAATATGTGAATCAGATTCACAAATAATCTTTTTCTATCCAAGAGAACAACCTCTTTCTACAACATAAAGAATAGCAAGGGCCTCTGTAAGGTTATTAGTATGCTGCCCTTTATAGATAGAGAAGAAAAACACATCTCCAACACTATCTTTGCCAATACCTCCAATCCCTGCATGCCTAGGATTTCCCTTGGAAGAACCAACAGTATTTACCTTCAAAACTCCTTGAGGAGGAAGCCACTGACCCTCTCGATGAATCTTCTTTTTGGCTTGTTGAGGTATTCTACCTACAAAATAGCCAAAACTTCTGTCAACCAAATTCAAATTCCTTCTAATAGCCAAATCACTAGGATCCACTGTAGCCAAATATCACATTTTGCTGAAATAGTCTCTTGGATCTTGCTGATGATCTTTCGCCATAAATAGGCCATCGCCATCACATCTTGAAAGATCCTTTGATTCCTTTCTAACCAAATATGCCAGATAATGAAAGTAGGCCAATAACCCAAGCTATCTGAAGAAAAGAGGTTTTAACTGGAGGTCTACTCAAACTTTCCCAGAACTCAACCAAAGATGTGGCATGAACACAAGCATGATTCCAAGCCCCCCACCAGAGGTGCCAAATCTCCCTAGAGTATGGACATTGGAAGAAGAGATGTCAGGCACATTCCTCACTGTTATTACAAAGAATATAGGTAGAAGTGCCCTAGAAGCATCTCTTCCACAAATTTTCCTAGGTAAGGCACCTATTTTGGACTACCAACCATAAGAAGAAGTTACATTTGGGCCAAGAAAACTTGTTCCATACCAGCTTCTATGAAGCAATTCCAACCTTCCCATACAACTGTCTATCCAACTCCAAGTAACCCGAGACAACTGAGAACTTGCCTTTCAGATTAGGGCCCCAAGCCAGAGTTGTTAAATTTATGATCAGATTAAATGCACAGAAAATTAATTCAAAATCAGACACAATAACACAGCAGATACCCTGGGAAAACCCTCCTCTTGAGGGAGAAAAACCCAGCAACAATATATCACTTATATATTGAATCAATAATGAAGTCTCTTTTACAATAGAGGCCGATATGAAGGTCTAACACATGCACTCCAATCTGATGCAGTAGAATATCAGATTGATGATAATCTCAGCCAACAATATATATTAATTTCCTCTCAATGATAAACTCGAACTGCCTTAGAGAGAATTCGCACTTCAAAGAATGATAGCGAACTTCTTAACTTGAATGCTAAACAAAGGGAATGCCAATGAATATATATACAATTTAGAGAGGAGGATGTGACTCTTCACAAATAGGTTGGCATACATAGAAGAATGCACCTCTTCATTTAATCGCGTCCCAAGGAGAATAGGGTCGGCCTTAATAAAAATACGTCTCTTCATTTAATATGTGCTTCTTCTAATTGAGCCAATAACAAGTGTAAACTGATGTTTAACAAAAAGACGTGGCCAATAATAATTAATCATTATTAATGAAAAGGCGTGTATCTTCATTTGTCTTCAAGTCGGCCATGATATTGAATATCATAAATACAATTCAAATAGCCGTTGGCTATATTTGAATTGCCTCAATCGAATCTAGAAGAAGCAGCTTGTCACTGCTAAAACATCAACACCAACTAGGACAGTAAATTGCAGAGATGAAACACGCATACAATTTACGATTGAACTAGCCAGTATATCTAACTAAGATAAGCATTCACCATAATAATTGCATGAAACCCCAGTGGTATAACAATTCATCATTATAATAAATACTCGTGAACAGATACATAATAAGCAATATTACAGGCAAGGTGGGCACAACATATATTACTCTCTCGTGCAAAAGTTATTTACAAATGAGCAAAAACTCTTATTTATAGACATTAAAAGGTGTAGGGAACCCTAAAATCACCTTGAGTCAACTATAGTCTTGCAATGCATGCAAGATTTATTGCTAAACCCTAATAAAGAAAACTATATAGTTAACTGGAAAGCTACCATCAGTTAACCGATACATCTAATCTAAATGGACAATGTGCAAGCATGCACGTCGTTATTGAAAGCAAGTTAACTGGAACACTACCATCAGTTAACGGAAACCCTAAATGTAACTCCAAGTGAACATAGATAATCCCAGAATAGACATGCATGAGATGTGACAGCGAGTTAACTTGAAAAGGTAACGCCAAGTTTAACTCCTGTGTTTAATGTCTATCCTGAGAGGTGGGAATTGAAGTCTACTGAATGTGATCTCGAGCAACCAACCCCTCCATGAGGTTGTTGACTGCATCACTGTCTGGAGCACTGATACTTTACTGAAGTATACTGTGTCTGTGTAGCATGTCTTCACCAGCTATGATTTGACACTGAAGTTCACCTTTGCTCCTGGTTGCTTCATCGAACAATGTTGACATGACTGTAAGTTGATTAATCTTACAGCCAAAGGTCTCCCCACTGAAAATACTATGAATGAGTGCTTGGAGCTCTAACTGAACATCAATAAGCTCAACATACACACCACCCTCAATTTGATAGCGACACGGTATGCGGGACACGGGAGTTCTCACATACCGGAGGGCACTAGTAATGTGCTTTCTACTCTCAACCAACTCTGATGCCATCGTCTCTCCTATCTTTGCCTTGAATACCAACAATGTCTTCCAAGCGTAGATAGCTTCTTTATCTTCTGCATCTGTGACTGATTCATATGCCACACTCAGGTGAGCAATCATAATCTCATCCCGCGGTTTGTCAATTGCCATGTCTCGCTCCTCATCTTGGAGACGTAGACGGAGTTGACGTGCGTTGTACCGCAACTGGTATAACTCTACAAGCACAGAGCAGCCTCTAGTAACAAACTCGTCCTCCCACTCCTCCAAACGCTTGCCGTATGCAACAAGGTGATTGAGTTGACCTTGTTTTGCTGGTGGCTCTAGCATCAGCGGGAGTGTGGCGGTGACATCTGACTTGTGCACAAGGCTAGAAATGTATTGATGAAGCTGTTTGATTTCAGCCTTGAGGGCTGCTTTGTCTTCTCCGTCTTTGATCATCCTATCCCTTGCACTATCTGTAGCAACCTGTAGGAGATCAATCTGTGTCTGGCGAGTGCTTCGACCAAGGTTGACTATGATCACCTCGAAGTCTTGAGCTTCAATCTCGCTGAGGCTCTTCCCCTTTGGAGGTATGGCGGTCTCAACAACGATCTCCATATCAACATTCCTCTCCACATGGACTTGTTTCTTGATCCTCTTGTCTGGCGCATCCTGGTAAGGCTGATCAAAATCTGAATGATCAAGGACGTAGGATGGTTGCCTCCTCTTCCTTCCTAGTTGAGCCTCAATCCAAGACTGGTCTCGACTAATGCCACTGGAAGGATCTGTACTAGCAATGAGAGGCTCCGACATGAGTGAATATGTAGAGAAACTATTGTGGGGTGGTGAGTCTAAGTTCAATTCAATGCGAATCGGGACTGGAGACTGCTCAGGTGTAGGTGATGGAACACGAGGCTGTATCTCAAGCTCTGGAAAACTCTGAACTGGTTCTCTGATAGGCTCCGTGTGTGTATCAATGGCAAGCGCCTTCCCTTTTGAGTTGTTAGGCACTTGACTCTTCTTTGGAGGATTACTCTTCTTTTTCTATTTGGGTTTAGACGAGGAAGGTAGCGAAGGATCCACCATTGGTGGCTCTGCTCTAGGCACATTTACCCTCTTGGTCTTCTTGCTGTTGAGGTAAAGTATATTGTTTTGGATAACTCTACTTGACCTCTCCTTTACTGATGAATACTCCTTGACATACCAATCAACTGCCGGCAATGGTTGTGTATCAACCTGCTCTCTGAAAAACTGAGGAAGTACATCTCCCTCATCATCTGATAAGCCTCCCACATCTTCTGCCAAGAAGACAAAAATTTGAGAGAGAGAGAAGCGGCCATAACTGCGTCTGCGCACTTCAAAGTCATCATCACAATTCGCCCAATAATCCTCCATTGTAGGCTTATGGTATGAGCGAATGCCAAGATGCTCTGAATAAAGACCCCAAGGATCATAGGTGCGAGTATCAATAAGATACTTGAGTTTGCAATTCTCCAACTCCTGTCCTGCAACTTTGGCATCAACTGCCGTTCTGCACCAATAGATTCCGAACTGCATGGGAAAGGTGGCAGCCTGTTTATGGTTGCGACGCAAATGACGATGAACATCATGTAATTGCCTCAGGAACTCCATAAAAACTGTCCTATCCGAAGGATAGCGTGGTAGCATGGCTGGATTTCCTGTAAATCCTTATATGCAGATGTAGGTGTATGTAGGGAACTGGATGAACCAGTCCGCCCAATCAACCATCGCTGCTCTAGCAACCGCCGAGATACGAATGTGCAACTCCCGGTCCAAATTTCTCACTGTGTAAGTTAGAAAAGCCTCGTGAACACACTTGAAGTGACATTCAGCCTTAGTGAACTCAAGTTGGTCATAGTAGTGATAGACTTTCTGAACAATAAGTATGCCCACTGTGTTCAACCCTCTAAACTAACCTTGATAAGCGATCAAGTACACGAGGTAGGAACACATGTGAAACTCGTGGGCAACTAGGAAACTAGTGATTTGCTTGTGGAGAATATCGCTGATGAAGGATGCCCAGTCATAATGCTCTTGCCCAGAGATGATCCGACTAATGATGTAATACATCCAAGGCTGAAATATGTTGGCATATGCATGACCCGAGACACGATTCAAGAGTGTAATTAGAATTGCGTACTCATCCTTGTACTCATCACGACCCACATTGTTTGACAATTTGTTCTTCTTTTGCTTTAACCATCGCTCTGCCATCTTACTTTGACACTTGTCCATATCAACGTTGAATGCACGCTCACATTGCTCCATAGAAATGACCAGACTGCTCGGGTGCTGAGGGATACCAAAACATCTCTTGACATCCAAAGGCTTGAGATTGCATATAACTCGTCCATCTACTGACACTATCTCACGAGTAGCAGAGTTGTAATGTTTAGCACAGGAGATTACGAACTCTACGCAGTGAACTGAGATGGGTATGGAAGCGGCCTCAAGTAACCCGGACTATTGAATGTTCTGGACTATCGAATCTCTAATCTTGAGTGGATCTAAGACTACTTCTGGAAGCACCTTGTGAAGATTCATATCAACCGTCTCGATGAAGTCAAGAGTCAAGACCGATTTGGTCTAGAAATCGAGTTGAGTGTATTGCATTTTGAAAAACTCGCCTGTTGACTGTGAACATGGCTATATTCTGACAACTTTTCTGGAAAGCTAAAAATAGCCTGCTGAGGCTAAAAATAACTTATCGAAGGGCAATTTTCACGGAAAAATTTGAGATATGGGTTTTGTCCAGAAAAAGATTCTAAGACAACTTAGAACATCAGAAATGTGAAAATTTGACTTCTACTTGACCATGCAAGGAATTTTCAGTTGAAAAAATTAGAGCATCGAGAATTGATGCTTTGGAGTAAATTTTCTTGAAAAATTCTAGCACATGGGTTTTCTCGAGGAGGTTATTCTAAATGAACCCAGAAGATTTGTTTTGTCAAAATTTGCTTGTTCTTCAAGCTTGCGAGAGAATTTAAGACGAGAAATAGAGGAATTTGAGAAGAAGAAAAGACATTTTTATTGCTCTCTTATGTCAAAATCGCCACTTAAATCTTCAAATTTGCTGATGAATTCGGACTTTGCACCTGCAAAAGGAATATTTTGATGTCTCTGAAATTGATTGCTGATGAAATCGCCCTACTTTGAAGGAAATTCGCCTCTGCCTTGAAGAATTATGAATTTCTGAAGTTGGAAGAATGTTTTAATGGTGGCGCCATGATTAAATAGAGTAAAATCGCACCATAAAGGATGACTGCAAGATTTTAAAACCCTGACTGAAAAAGAATGATTCTAATTGGACCCCCTCCAGTTAAACTGATACTGACTCGGATCCGGATTACAAAATAATAATAAAATATTCAATTTGCTTTCACATGCAAATTTAATATTTAATATTAAAAAGGGCACCATTAATGAATTAATGAAGAAAATCGCCACTTTTGATGCTGGCATGCAAAAATCGAATTTTAATATTATTTTGGTAAATTAGGAAAAATCTCAGCATACTAATTCCGAAAAGTCAAAAATTAACTCTCCAGGTGTCCGTTTGCACAAGTTATGAGATTTTTCGCTAACTTCCTACTTTATAGTTGACTACAAATAACAGTTGACTATGTTCAGCATTGATTTTCGGGTGACTGAGCGGAAATATCCATTGCAAAGCCTGTAGAGCAAGGATGAAATGTCTGTTGGGAGCTGCAATTGCTAAAACCAACGTTTGACACCTCAAAAAATTAGGCGCCTTTGATTAAATTGATATTTAGCCACCAGACTTGGCCATTTCTCTGTTCTGCCATCTGACGCTTCAAACTGCCGCTGATAGAGAACGATGAACCCTGTTGACTGGATGATAGGATCACTGCATGACTGGAAGTATTTTGCATCCAATGATTGTATGTAAGGAACTTGAAAGCTGCATTAGGGACCTCAAAAGCAAGGGCGCCCTTAGCTTGTGAAGGCTCAAACACCATTTTGTCAAAAGTGCAACTTTCAACCAGATACCCTATTTCACTCGTTGACACCGGGCGCTGGAGTGCTTTCATGCACCGTCAGTCTCATCATGTAGCTAGAACAACTTACGAGAGATGTCTTTGGAGCTGACGAAGCAAGAAAACTGCTTCTAAGACCTCAAAGAGAAGGGTGCCTTTTCCAAGATGAAATGTACACTCTATACTTGGCCATTTTCCGGCTGTCTTCACTTTTCAGTGTTCTACAAAGACCTCGCACGTACGAGCATTTGCCAAATCCCAGAGGTTGACCGCTGGGCTCGTTGGATAGCTGGAGTAATTCTGCACAAGTCTCGTGAAGATTGCGAAAGCTAAAAACTCCATCTAACAGGTCTAAAGGCTGGGGGCCCCTGGCCTACAGGGGCTCAAGTGTATAATACTATTTTCTCCACCCTCTGATTTACGTGTTTGGTAGAATCTCTGCCACAATCACTCAAAATGTCTGATTGACTGGCGGACTGGTGTGTTGCGAAGCTAGACTAGATTAGAAAAGATCTCAGGGAGACGTCATCTGCAAATACCATCATCTGATGAGCCATATTCAAGGGTGCCCTTGAGCTATAGGGGTGTAGAAAGCTGTGAATTGACCATCCTCTGTGACATGCCACCTCTCGTACCTTCAACTTCTAACGTCAGTTGCCGGAGTTCTGCAACTCGGATGACTTCGCCGGATAGCTCGTCGGATAGATGGGATAATTTTGAAGAGATTGACTACATTTGCAAGCAAAAGCAACAAGATCTGGGCCTTCAAGGAGAAGGGCGCCCTTGGGCTACAGGGGAGCAAATTTGCTTTCTGCTTAAAAATCTTCATTTGCTTGATCTTTGTAATCATTGTTTTGGCCATTGAAATGACCATGCAGGAGTATAATTTCATCGTGAAGTGCTTCTCCATCATTGCATGTCTCGTTTTGAGTCCCAGGTTTAGTTTCTGAGCTCCAGGTACTCACCAGTTGCTATTGATGACTGACATGACACTGACCAAAGTCCACATTTGACTAGCCCAAAAATTGTATTTTGACATCATTTAACAAGGTTTAGACTCTTTTAAGCAAAATGCCTTAATGAAGCAAAAAAAAAAAAAATTGGTTTGGGTACAACAAATAGATCTAAGAAAGTATGAACCAACAAGGCATGTAACAATAATACTAATAAGTGGCTGATGTCGAATATCGGTCCACCCATCCATGACAATGGGATAGCCAATCCTAATCCATGTTTGTCTCATCTCCTTCATCAACATGTTCACCTTTGAATATTGTTTTTCAAGGAGGGAGGTATGCAATCTATGTTCTCCAGGGAGAGTATAAGAGGGTCCAACTACCATTGCATCTCTCAACATAGCTTTGAAATAAGGAGACCTTGCCAAATGAAATGGAATAGCATGGACATAAAAAAATTTGGCCATTGAATCATCAGCTTGCTCACCTTTTTGCATATTCATTAACCCTACCACTATATTTCTTTCACCTATAGCAAAAGTGGCCTTCCTCTTCCCTCTATCACAACTCTCTCCAAATGATACATTGGAATGGTCATATTGATCAATAGATGACCATTTCTTATTGTGAGTAGTACAAATGATTTTGCCTCACTCACTCCAACCAACTTTTCCATTTCAACTTGTTGTTCCAATGTTATATTTTCACAAACTCTAACCCAATGTCCACTCTCACCCAATAGATGGTTTCTAACCCTAGAATAGCTCCCACAATAATTAGTTTTGCAAATATGACATAGCCAATACTTGCTGCCCTTGTTATTTTACCTGTCAATATTTTTACCCTTATTGATGGTTAAATTGGTGCTCAAATTGAAGCAATGGTTTTTTGGGGTTGAAAGGGCCTTTTGCAAATTTTTGAAGAGAGGGTGAAGGGCATGCAAAATGGTCTTGTGGCTCACTTCCAATAGAGCCCATGTTTGGCTTTTCAAACTGAGGAGGGTCTATTTTGTTGACTTCATTTTCTTCACCACCCTCATTCATATTGTCATTGTAATGACCCTTAATTTAAGATTGATCTTATCAACAAATAATGCAAGAAATAAGGGGGAAGAATTGAGTTATATCTGACTCAGCTTAAGACCAATTGTATCAACTCTATCTAAACAACAATTGATTGGGTGATTTCATCCAATTACTATGAATCATTCAATAATACCCTGCTAAGGTTATTGCTATTTGTTTTCTCAATCATAAGTATGGTTGAATAGGATGGCTGCAATGGGATGCTCGTAGAGTGCTCCTTCCAAGCCCAAAAGCAGGTATGGCGAGCCCTCTTGGCCCAACAATGGCAGACCGCCAGTCATCATTGTGGGCGGGGTACTTGGAGGGCCTTTCTCAATTATAAGTATCGTTGAATAGGATGGCTGCAATGGGATGCCCATAGAGTCCTCCTTCCAAGCCCAAGAGCGGGTATGGTGAGCCCTCTTGGCCCAACAATGGCAGACCGCCAGTCATCATTGTGGGTGGGGTACTTAGAGGGCCTCTAGCACCTGCTATCCCTATCTGCACCTCCTATTTCCCATCTCTTATGATTGATACAAAAAAAAGAATAATAACTTGTAAACAAGGAAGCCTAAGTTTTCAATTTAATATCTTGGAGGATTGCACTATGACTGAAACATATCAGATTTAAATCTTAATTGAATGTAGATGAGAGATATATTTATATGTATTTGTGTATATATTAGCATATTGATTCTACAAACATAATTCAGAGTTTGAAATACATTGAACGTACCCTGAAAGGTCGCTGTAATCCTTTTCACAGTTCACACGCCTTTTTATTTTCTAGATCGATACCAATCCTTGCTGCAGGGGGGGCTATTTAAGCACAACTTAGACACCCGATGGGGTGCATTCTGCAGGTGTATCGCTCCACTCAAAGCCACATCCTCCCAGTAGACACGTCCTTGCTGCCAGTCGCTTCCCTTAGCCATTCGATGAGGGTGCCCATTCGTGGTTTCTGTAATGTCCCCGTCTCAAGCATGACTTTTTTAGTGACCGTTGGCCTATTCCGGAGACCCGTAGGCTAGTTGGAAGGTAAAATTAGGGTTTCCTATTTTGAAGGATGTTCTGGCTCGGAGTTGATTGTTTCAATTGCGGATTCTTTTTGGGTTTTCAGAGAGCTTCACAGTGGTATGTTCGTCTTGGCATTCTGAGCATCTTCAGGAATTTACTATTTTTAGTAAATTCTATTTCTGGCAGTTTTACAGTTGGGTTCAGTGTGGTTGACTTCCTACTCCAGTTTGGTCAGTTGACTTGCTCATTAATGGCTTCAGGGCGCATTTGGAGAGATAAGTGAGTTATTTAATTAAAAAGGTCACGTTTAATGTTATATTTTAACGTTGACCCCCTTGGCCTAGTCTATTGACTTTATGTTGTTTTGAAAAGTGGTCTTCTTGAGGGTGGCGCCTTCATTGAAGATTATTTTATATTTTATCCAAAGTCAAATCAAGATATAAGGTGGACGCATTTATTAAAGTATTGAATTTATTTTAAAAGTGAATATTGAACTTGAAGGAAAAGGACGCCATCTTTGAGGAGATTAGGGTTTTTGACTATGAGAGGAGTTTAGGGTTTCGAGAAGTCAACCAGAAATTATAAAAGGAAGACTTGGATCATCATTTGGGCATCTTTTATCTACAGGAATGTTATGCTGCCGGATTGGCTTTGGGATTGCTTCGAGGAATGAAGGCCTCCTAGCTTGGCTCTTCTTCTTGCTTGAAAAACAGCAACTAGTTGAGAGGTTTGAGTGTTATTGATTTGTTTTTTCAGTTATAGTTGGTTTCCTATCCTTCGTAGTTGAGTTTTATCATTTCCTGTCAATTCCAGAGTTGCTGGTCATGACTGCTGAATGTATATATATTACGTGAGTATTTTAACGTTGACCCCCTTGGCCTAGTCTATTGACTTTATGTTGTTTTGAAAAGTGGTCTTCTTGAGGGTGGCGCCTTCATTGAAGATTATTTTATATTTTACCCAAAGTCAAATCAAGATATAAGGTGGACGCATTTATTAAAGTATTGAATTTATTTAAAAAGTGAATATTGAACTTGAAGGAAAAGGACGCCATCTTTGACGAGATTAGGGGTTTTGACTTTGAGAGGAGTTTAGGGTTTCGAGAAGTCAACCATAAATTATAAAAGGAAGACTTGGATCATCATTTGGGCATCTTTTGTCTACAGTATTGTTATGCTGCCGGTTTGGCTTTGGAACTGCTTCGGGGAATGAAGGCCTCCTAGCTCGGGCATTGCTTCTTGCTTGCAATACAGCAACTAGTGGTGAAATAGTCTCATTTGTGAGTTTGCATTTACTTGTGTGCATTGTAATCAGCTTGTGGCTGTTTAGATCAGATTCTTGCATATTAGATTATTTCCAGTTATTGCATTTTTAGCTATAGCAGATTAAGGTTTTTATTCGTAAATCAAAAAAGACAAAAGTATTGCTTCTGGGTATTGTCTTAATCTTCCTGTTTGTAGGAGCCGATCCTAATTCCAAGGTTATAGAATTTAATGTGAAGGCTGTGATTTTTAAAGGGGAATCGCCCTTTTCAGCTGGGCCATACTTTTCAGCTTGTCTTGGGATTTGTGCATTAATTGTTAGTTGCATTTTAAGTCTGTGTTTAGTTTCTAGCTTAAGCGCCATCATACTAGGAGGATTGTGCATCAGAGTTTATGCCATTTGAGTGAGTTATAAGTGAGATATGAGCATTTGAGTAATTTCATAGGCTGCTGGTTTTAAATTCAAAATGCAGATTTGAGAAAATCAGAAGTATTATTCCAGACATTGTGAGAGTTATTGATTTGGCACTTGAATCAAGCCAAGGGGAATCCTTAAGATGTTGTAATGCTAATCTTTCAGTTTCTATGCTCTTGACAGGCGAGTGATTCTCATTTTGTAAACTGACAGTAGTACTGGCAGTGATTATCAAGCTTGTCCAATTCTGAATTGTAATGCTCACTTTCATTTGAAGTTATTTTGTAATAGTTACATCTCCGCCCTATGGTAGCTACTTTCCCACTCTGGGTTAGCAAGCACATTCTGGGTGTTGAGTACTTTCAGCTTTTCAGTATTTCTTTCAAGCATTGTATTTTGTAACACTCCGCCATATGGTCGTCCCTCACTCCATACTGGATTGGGTAGCACATACTTGGTGTAGAGTTCCCTTTCAGCACTTAGTGTAGAAGATCCTCTGACCATATGCTCGCCATCATCGGCACCATTCTTGGTTAGAGTTCCTGCATAAGCAATTTGATTTAGATCCTCTAACCAGTGCTCACACCTTGCCCACATCGGGATCCTGGTGTACATTTAGATTAGAGTTGTTTCAGCACGTTTTGGTTTATCTTCTAACCTTAACGGGTGCATTGATTATAATTTGAATTTGAAAAAACGAAAAAATTTGGCTTGGAATATTTCAGTGGTATCAGAGCCAAGATCTTGCCATCCTGTAATCAATCTGTCTATGAGTGACAGAGAAAAGAGGTACATTGCAAGGGAAGACAAAAAGGTTGGAAAACAGTTCCAGCCCTATCAGGCTCCAGAAGGTCAGACAGCTTCAGAAGTCTTGAGGGCTCATTGGGAGTCTTCTCAAGAAACAGACATGGCAGAAGGTGAAAGATCAGTTGGGGGTAACGAGAGGGTTACCAGCACTAGAGATGATAGTGGAAAGGGCAGAGAGAGATCCATCAGTCCAGGACAGAGATTTGAAAGGAAGATGGATGCCTTAATGGATATGGTTTCGCTCATGATGGGGAAAGTGGGCCAGAACACCATTCCACAGAACAACACTGGGCATAGAGGAGAGCACAGTGCTTCCAACCAGCATGATGGACATGCTGCTCATCATACTTCAAACAACACTTATGTCTCAGCCAGGCCATTCAAACCCACCTTTCTGGCACCTGTTAACACTCAGCCAGATCCTGAAGAGAATGCTTCATTTGTGGAGCAGTTGAGACTTGGCCGTGCAAAGTTGATTCTCTCCCTGGCGACATCAAGATGGATATGTCCTACAATGACTTTATGGATCATAAAAGGAAAAACAAAGGACAAGGGAGACATTATGATCAAAGAAGACCATCAACTCAAGGAGACTTGTACCAAGTTGTCAACAAGGTTACACTTTCACACTTTGACGGGAGTGATACCAGTTCAGCTCGAGCTTGGATACAGAAGTTGGATAACTATCTAGCTCTCAGACCCATGGCAGAAGAAGAGGTGATCAAGTTCGCTACGCTACACCTTGATGGGGTGGCGCACGAGTGGTGGTACCATGGCCTAGTTACTTTGGGTCATCGGTCAATCACAACTTATGATGAGTTCACTACTAGGCTCATTGAGAGGTTTGAGAAAAAGGACCCTGAAATACATTTCAGAGAACTTGCACAATTGAGATAGTATGGCACAGTTGATGCCTACATGGTTGAGTTTCAGAGACTCTCAGTCATGGTTACTGGAATCACGGAGAGGAGATTGGTGATCCTTTTCAGTGAAGGTTTGACAGAACCACTCAAAGGTTGGATTAAAGCCTTTGATCCACCAACCCTACAGGAGGCCATGAAGAAGGCAAGGAACATGGAGTGGGCTGCTCCTAAGGCAAAGTTTCAATCCAATTCCCCCTTTCAGAAAAGAGATAAGGGAAAAAGACCTCAGCATAGACCTCCTTTGAAACCTCAGCATAAGGAGTTCAAACATCATAATTCCCATGTCACAAGATTGGATCCGGAGACCCTGAACGAACTCAGAAGAAAAGGGTTGTGTTTCCGGTGTAGGGAAAAATGGTCTCAAGATCATGTTTGCCCTAAGGGAGTTAAATTCAATCAGATTGAGTACTACTCTGCCGGTGAAAGTAGTTCTGATTTTTCAGACCAGCAATCTGATTTTGAAGAAAGTGAAGTAGAAAAAGCTCCAGAAGAGTCCGAAAATGAGAAGGAAAGTGGAGGAGTCTTGGCTCAACTTTCGAGCTTTCAAAGAAACGAATCCTTCAAGGTTCGAGGGATAGTCAAAGGGCAGCGAATCGTTGCTTTGATCGACACTGGAGCAACACATAACTTCATTGATGAAGTTGTGGTAGCAAAGAAGGGGCTGCAAACAGAGGAGTTTGAAGGTTTCAAGGTCATGGTGGCCGATGGATTCCATATTTCATGCACCAAGAAAATCTCGAACATGACCATGCAATTGGGAAATTACGAAGTCAAGGATGACTTCTATGTAGTCCACATTAGAGATGCTGATGCCGTTCTAGGCATTCAATGGCTGTGTTCACTTGGGGAGATCTCCTTGAATTTGCAGACTATGGAGCTCAAGTTTCAATCCGATGGGAAGAAGATAGATAGTTCTGAGAGGAATGTCCAATGGGGGCCCTCGGGTTGTGTCATTTAAAAGAATGGCAAGGCTGATCCGTCACGATCAAGCTGAGTGGGTTGCAGAGTGCATGATCCTTCCTGCTAGTCCGGTTGAGACTAAAAGAGACCATCCTCCTGATGTTCAGTCTCTACTCACGAAGAAGAGCAAAGTCTTTGCAGATTTGCCTCCTGGACCACCACCTGAACGGGGTTCAGAACATATCATAGAGCTCAAGGAAGGAGCTAAACCGGTAATTACAACTCCATATCGGTACCCGAAGAGGCAAAAGGATGAGATTGAGAAGAATATTCAAGAACTCTTGGAGATGGGTTTCATTCGCCCAAGCAAAAGCCCCTTTGCATCTGTAGTGGTTCTTGTGAAGAAGAAGGATGGTACCATGCGCATGTGTGTGGACTATCGTGCTTTGAATCAAAGCACCATCAAAAACAGATACCCCATTCCCAGGATAGATGAGCTCATTGATGAGCTACATGGGGCCAAGTTCTTCTCGAAGATCGATTTGAGATCGGGTTACCATCAGATTCGAATGAAAGGATCGGATGTGGAGAAGACAACTTTCAGATGTCACTATGGCCATTTTGAATTTTTAGTCATGCCATTTGGGTTGACTAACGCTCCGGCTACCTTCCAGTCTTGCATGAACCGAGTTTTTCAGAATCAGTTAAGGAGGTTTGTGTTGATATTTTTTGATGACATTCTGATTTACAGCAAGACTTGGGAAGATCATCTCAAGCTTGCGGAGGAAGTGCTTAGTATCTGGAATCGAGAGTTGTTAAGCAAAAGCATCAAATGTGAATTTGGAATGGAGAGTCTTGTACCTTGGCCACATAATGGTCTTGAGGGGAGTGAAGGTGGATCCTGAAAAGATCAAAGCAGTAGTTGATTGGCCACCTCCTGAGAACTTGACTCAGTTGAAAGGTTTTCTGGGTCTTTGTGGATTTTATCGGAGATTCGTAAAAGGATATTCACAGAATGCTGCCCCTCTTACTGATCTCACCAAAAAGGGGGCTTTCTGTTGGTCAGAAAAGGCCCAAATTGTTTTTGACAAGTTCAAGAAGATCATGAGTTCGTGTCTGGTTCTGGCTATTCCGGATTTCTCCAAGCCATTCGAACTGCAATGTGATGCATCCGGTGAAGGAATTGGGGCTGTCCTGATGCAAGACAAACATCCTATTGTGTTTGAAAGCAGAAAACTGAGGGGTGTTGAAAGAACATACTCAATTTATGACAAGGAAATGCTTGTTATTATGCATGCATTAGCCAAGTTCAGGCAGTACTTGGTGGGAAACAAGTTCGTGGTCAAGACTGATCACAATAGCCTCAAACATTTTATGCATCAGAAGGACTTGAATGAGAGGCAACAAAAGTGGGTGAGTAAGCTTCAAGCTTACGACTTTGACATTGAATATGTCAAAGGGAAAAATAATATTGTGGCGGATGCTCTATCCAGGAGACCCCATCTTAGCTCATTGTGTGAGCTTACTGTAGATTGGAGGGACATGTTGCTTGCTGATTATGCCAAAAATCAGTTTGCAACCAGCATTATTGAGGGTACTTTTCAGGATGAAAGGTACAAGGTGATTGAGGGATTGATACACTATAAGGGGAGAATTTTTCTGGTGGCTGATTCTAAGCTTAAGAAGAAGATTCTTTTGACATTTCATGATATTCCGGTTGCTGGTCACCAAGGATTTTTCAAGACATATAGGCAGATCCGAGAAAGGTTTTCTTGGAAAGGATTGAAAGGAGAAGTACAACGCTACATTCAGGAGTGTCTTGTTTGTCAAGTGAATAAAAATGAGCATACATTACTAGCTGGTTTGCTGCAACCACTCCCTATTCCCAATCAAAAATGGGAAAGCATCTCGATGGATTTCATCACAGGGTTGCCCAAGGCCCAAGGGAAGGATTGTATTTATGTGGTAGTGGATAGACTAACCAAATTTGCTCATTTCTTCGCCATTACCAGCTCTTTTTCCGCAGCCCAAGTTGCAGATCTGTTTTTTCATGAGGTGTTTAGGTTGCATGGGTTGCCGAAAAACATTGTGAGTGATAGGAACAGCAAGTTCCTAAGCACTTTTTGGCAAGAGGTCTTCAGAATGAGTGGTACTATGCTCACTCCAAGCACTAGTTACCATCCCCAAACAGATGGGCAAACAGAGATAGTAAACAAGTGGTTGGAAGGCTACTTGAGAAACTATGTGTCGGAGCAGCAAAGAGCATGGGTTAAGTGGCTGCACATAGGCGAGTACTGTTACAATTCTTCATTTCATATGTCAATTAAGATGTCTCCTTTCTTGGCTCTCTATGGGTATGAAGCACCTAGCTTTGCCGATTTGGTGTTTGGTGATAGCAAGGCACCTCAAGCCAAGGACTTGTTGCAGCAAAGTCAAGACATCATGAAATCATTGAAGGATAATCTGCAGATTGCACAGAATCAGCAGAAGATGTATGCTGATCAGAGGCGTGTTGAACGTTCTTTCGAGGTTGGGGATATGGTTTATCTCCGATTACAGCCTTACAGACAGTCTACTCTCAAGAAGAGTGGAGCTGAGAAGCTCAAACCTCGCTTCTATGGGCCATTCAAGGTCATCAGAAAGGTTGGGGCAGTAGCTTATGAGTTGGAGCTACCCTCTGACAGCAGAGTACACAATGTCTTCCACGTGTCTCGCCTCAAGAAGGCACTTGGACATAATGTAGTTGCTTCATCACAGTTGCCACCTTTGGATGAAGAAGGACAGTTGGTTCTAATTCCAGAGGAGATACTTGATTTCAGAGAACGTTCTTTGAGGAAAAGAACAATCAGAGAATACTTGGTGAAGTGGAAAAATTTGCCTTTGGAAGATGCAACTTGGGAAAATGAGGAGGTTCTGCAGCATCCAGGTTTGCAATTGCTTGACGACAAGCAATCTTGGGGAGGGCGGACTGTAATGTCCCCGTCTCAAGCCTGACTTTTTCAGTGACCGTTGGCCTATTCCGGAGACCCGTAGGCTAGTCGGAAGGTAAAATTAGGGTTTCCTATTTTGAAGGATGTTTTGGCTCGGAGTTGATTGTTTCAATTGCGGATTCTTTCTGGGTTTTCAGAGAGCTTCGCAGTGGTATGTTCGTCTTGGCATTCTGAGCATCTTCAGGAATTTACTATTTTTAGTAAATTCTATTTCTGGTAGTTTTACAGTTGGGTTCAGCGTGGTTGACTTCCTACTCCAGTTTGGTCAGTTGACTTGCTCATTAATGGCTTCAGGGCACATTTGGAGAGATAAGTGAATTATTTAATTAAAAAGTCACGTTTAATGTTATATTTTAACGTTGACCCCCTTGGCCTAGTCTATTGACTTTATGTTGTTTTGAAAAGTGGTCTTCTTGAGGGTGGCGCCTTCATTGAAGATTATTTTATATTTTACCCAAAGTCAAATCAAGATATAAGGTGGACGCATTTATTAAAGTATTGAATTTATTTAAAAAGTGAATATTGAACTTGAAGGAAAAGGACGCCATCTTTGAGGAGATTAGGGTTTTTGACTTTGAGAGGAGTTTAGGGTTTCGAGAAGTCAACCAGAAATTATAAAAGGAAGACTTGGATCATCATTTGGGCATCTTTTGTCTATAGTATTGTTATGCTGCCGGTTTGGCTCTGGAACTGCTTTGGGGAATGAAGGCCTCCTAGCTCGGGCATTGCTTCTTGCTTGCAATACAGCAACTAGTGGTGAAATAGTCTCATTTGTGAGTTTGCATTTACTTGTGTGCATTGTAATCAGCTTGTGGCTGTTTAGATCAGATTCTTGCATATTAGATTATTTCCAGTTATTGCATTTTTAGCTATAGCAGATTAAGGTTTTTATTCGTAAATCAAAAAAGACAAAAATATTGCTTCTGGGTATTGTCTTAATCTTCTTGTTTGTAGGGGCCGATCCTAATTCCAAGGTTATAGAATTTAATGTGAAGGCTGTGATTTTTAAAGGGAAATCGCCCTTTTCAGCTGGGCCGTACTTTTCAGCTTGTCTTGGGATTTGTGCATTAATTGTTAGTTGCATTTTAAGTTTGTGTTTAGTTTCTAGCTTGAGCGCCATCATACTAGGAGTATTGTGCATCAGAGTTTATGCCATTTGAGTGAGTTATAAGTGAGATATGAGCATTTGAGTAATTTCATAGGCTGCTGGTTTTAAATTCAAAATGCAGATTTGAGAAAATCAGAAGTATTATTCCAGACATTGTGAGAGTTATTGATTTGGCACTTGAATCAAGCCAAGGGGAATCCTTAAGATGTTGTAATGCTAATCTTTCAGTTTCTATGCTCTTGACAGGCGAGTGATTCTCATTTTGTAAATTGACAGTAGTACTGGCAGTGATTATCAAGCTTGTCCAATTCTGAATTGTAATGCTCACTTTCATTTGAAGTTATTTTGTAATAGTTACATCTCCGCCCTATGGTAGCTACTTTCCCACTCTGGGTTAGCAAGCACATTCTGGGTGTTGAGTACTTTCAGCTTTTCAGTATTTCTTTCAAGCATTGTATTTTGTAACACTCCGCCATATGGTCGCCCCTCACTCCATACTGGATTGGGTAGCACATACTTGGTGTAGAGTTCCCTTTCAGCACTTAGTGTAGAAGATCCTCTGACCATATGCTCGCCATCATCGGTGCCATTCTTGGTTAGAGTTCCTGCATAAGCAATTTGATTTAGATCCTCTGACCAATGCTCACACCTTGCCCACATCGGGATCCTGGTGTACATTCTGGTTAGAGTTGCTTCAGCACGTTTTGGTTTATCTTCTAACCTTAACGGGTGCATTGATTGTAATTTGAATTTGAAAAAACGAAAAAATTTGGCTCAGAATATTTCAGTTTCCTTAGTGCATCGATTGATTATTAACTTGTTAAGAATGTATTTATATATTTTAAATGCTCTTAGATTGATTACCTTATTTCTATAATATATGTGTATTGTTCTAAGTCTTAGATGTATTTATTTATATATTTGCATAAATGTATAATATTATATTGTTTTATTTATTACAATGATAAATATATATATATAGCTTTTCTCACACTTATTTACACGTTATCAATATTGATGTAATAAGGTAATCATTTAGATAATATTTTAAAGCATAGTGATATGATTTTATTATTTCAAATTATGATTACATAATATATATATATATATATATATATAGCTTTTCTCACACTTATTTACACATGTTATCAATATTGATGTAATGAGGTAATCGTTTAGATAATATTTTAAAGCATAGTGATATGATTTTATTATTTCAAATTATGATTACATAATATGGATCATGACGGACCTCCCCTCTTAATTTTGCTTGCCCTCAAGCAAACTTAGGCTAGGATGATTCATGATACTAGATCTCTCCCAAGTAGCATCCTCGGTAGGAAGACCCCTTCCACTTAATTAAGTACTCTTGAATAGTTCTATTCCTCAATCTCCTTTCTCGAGTATCAAGGATGACTTCTGGCTCTAGAATCAACTTCCCTTCAAAAATATCACTTGAGAATGTGTCTTTAGCATACTTCGCAATTATGGATGCCTTTCAATCTGTAGATATGGCTGTTAAAGAGCCAAGGTAAGGTCTCTTGGAGAGGGCATCTGCTACAATATTATTCTTACCCTTCATATATTCGATGTCAAAATTGTATGCTTGTAACTTGCTCACTCACTTTTGCTACCAATCATTCAAATCCTTTTGATTTAAGAAGAACCTTAAACTGTTTTGATCTGTTTTAACAATGAATCTCTCGCAAATGAGGTATTGTCTAAATTTTTCTAAGGCATGCTTGATTGCTAACATTTCCTTGTCATAAACGGAATAGGTTTTTTTTCTGTATCTTTGAGTTTTCATCTTTCAAAGGCTATAGGGTGCTTATTTTGCATTAGAACGGCACCAATACCTTCTCCTGGGGCATCACAATAGAATTCGAATGGAGAAGAGAAATCCGGTATTGCTAAGACAGGGCAAGAGCTCATTACTTCTTTAAGTTTCTCAAAGGCTACTTGTGCTTCATCTGACCATGAGAATGCTCCCTTCTTAGTTAAATCTGTTAGGGGAGAAGTCAATTTTGAGAAACCCTTTACAAATCTTTGATAGTAACTACAAAGTCCTAGGAAAATCCTAAGGTGTGTAAGAGTTCTAGGTTTCGGCCAACTCTTGATAGCCTCTATCTTTTCTTCATCAACTCTCACTCCTTGTGCACTAATCTTATGGCCAAGATATGGAATTTCTTCCAACCCAAACTTGCACTTAGATGCTTTAGCAAATAGAGAATGTTGTTCAAGGATTCCCAATACTTCATCTATGTGCCTTAAGTGCTCTTCCCATGTTTTACTGTAGATTAGGATATCATCAAAAAATACAAGTAGAAATTTCCTCAATTGTCCTCTGAAAATATGATTCATACACGATTGGAAAGTAGTTGGGGCATTAGTGAGTCCAAAAGGAAGGACCAAAAACTCAAAATGCTCGAAATGACATCTAAAAGCTGTTTTGTGAACATCTTCTGCCCTTACTCTTATTTGATGGTATCCCAAATAGAGGTCTATTTTCGAAAAGTACACTGCTCCATGGAGTTCATCTATCAATTCATCAACCCTGGGAATTGGATACCGATTCTTGATGGTTTTTTTGTTAAGTGCTCTATAATCTATGCACATTCTCATTGTGCCATCTTTCTTCTTAACTAGGACTATTGATGAGGCAAAAGGACTAGAGCTAGGCTGGATATGCCCCATTTCTAATAATTCTTTTATGGCTTTCTCAATTTCTTCCTTATATTTCCTTGGATGACGGTAAGGTGTGGTAATCATGGGTTTGGCTCCTTCTAATTCAATGGTGTGCTCGAAGCCTCTTTTTGGAGGTAATCCCCTTGGAATATCTTCGAACACCTTTTTGTGCTTTTTAAGGATGGGTCTAATATCAATGTGAATGGTTTTCCCTTGTGAGGAGGATTTGTCGAGAATCAAACATTGGGCAGCCCATTCTCCTTGCCCTTTCCTGGACGTAACAAACCTTTGTTATGATATTTCTTAACACAATTTGATAAGTACAATCTTACGATTTAATAATGATGTTATGCTTAGATGTTTCTCACCTAAAAATTCTTTCCATTTTCTTTGATGAAACCATTCTAGGAGTGCCATCCGTTAGTCCTTTAAGGAGGATCTCCTTCCCATCTTGAGAAAAACACAGCTCCAACTTTGGAAGATCAAGGTAGAATCACCCCAATGAATATATCCATGGAGTACCTAGGATCACATCTGTATCCCCTAGGTTAACTACATAGAAATCTTGCTTGGTAGGATGTGCTCCTAAAGTTATGCTTAATTGTGGGATCTTTTTATGACAGGAGGTAGTTGAACCATCAGCTAGTGCTACTTGAAACCCTTTAAAGTCTTGTGCTTCTAATTTTAATCTTGTTACCAAGTTCTTGTCAATAAAATTGTGGGTTGCCCCACTATCCATAAGGGCTATTACTTTCCGCCCTTGGATTACACTTTTTATTTGGAAAGGATGGTGTTTAGAGGCCCTTGAGATGGCTGCTAGAGTTCCTTGTCCTTCTTCATTTTGTTTCCTTTTGTTGCTGGGTCTTTCTTGTTCTTCTTCTTTGTTGTTGGTTTCCTCTTGGTCATCCCATTCTTCTTCATCCCATGGGGTCTCGAAGTTATGGGCCTAGGCTCCCTTCCTGCATATGTGACCCTGATGCCATTTCTCTTTACATCTAAAACATAATTGTTTCTTTCTGCAGAGAGCTTGTTCCCTTTTAAGGTCATTTTTATTGCAAACATGCCCGTGTTCCCATTTTTCATTACAATGGTAACATAATTTCTTTTTCCATCATTCCTCCTTTTGGTCTTTTGAAAGGTTTCCCTTCTTGTGCCAATATTTCTTGTAAGAGTATTTTGAGAATGGCCTTGCTGATTTATCATGGGTAGTTGAATCTTCTAGTGTAAGTGCTTTGTCAATGGCGTGATCAAGGGTGGTGGGGTTTAGGGCACTTACTAATCTTTGAATGGAATCTCTTAGTCCCTCAACAAAAAGGTAGATAAGACGATCTTCATCAATTCCCTTAACCCTGACTGAAATGTTTTGGAACTCAGCAATATAATTTTCTACCGTTCCTTGTTGTCTTAATAGAGTTAATTCTTTGAAGTCTTTTTCTGGGTGCTTCCTATCAAATCTCTTAATAAGCTTATGTGTAAACTCATCATATGAAATTTTATCATCATGTTCTTGTGTGAGGGTGCCATGGAGCCACCATTCATGAGCCAATCCCTCTAGATGTAAGACAACAAATTGTATTGCATCCTCTTCCGTCATGGGACTAAGGTTTAAATAAGTATTTAGTTTTTGTATCCAAGAATAAGCTGAGGTTTTTCCTGTCCCATCAAAATTTGGCAAGGTTAATTTGTTAACTTTTTGTTTTAGATCCTTACTTGGTTGCCTACCCTCGCTTCGGGATGCCTTAAGTCTCTTAGCTTCCAAAAAATTCCTAAAGGATATGATTTCCCTTATATCTGGGTCTAGTCTTGCATAGGCTGCTACTGTATCTTCAGCATTTCTTATAGGAGGATTGTCTTCTCCTTCCCTTGGGGTTTCTTCCCTAGTTAGGAATTTGGGCTTCTGAATCCTAGGGTTAGAGGAAGTGTTACTATTGATATTTTCAGAATGGTTAGAATTAGAGTCTCTCCCATTTGAACCATTATGTTTGAGGGTATTCATGGTAACATTCATGTCTTGTAAGGTTTGGAAAAAAGCTTGACTTGTTTTTTCATTTTGTTTGATTAAGGCTTGGGTTTTCCTCTCATTGTTTTCCATGAAGGTTCAGGTCATTCTCCAATTGTTCACCCATACCTCTCCTTCTTCTTTGGTAAGTATGCATACACTATTTTCACAGGGTGGCAGGGAAGTTGCTCTGATACCATTTGTAATGACCCTTAATTTAAGATAGATCCTATTAACAAATAATGCAAGAAAAAAGGGGAAAGAATTGAGTTATATCTGACTCAGCTTAAGACCAATGGTA
>VDFB02203615.1:0-17530 GCA_007258455.2 Sequoia sempervirens
CATTTAAAAATATTATAAATAATATCTATATTAATATTAAAAACAAGGTGTTCGACTGAACACTTTTAGAATGTTCGGTCGAACCCATTTAATTTTTTTTTTTTATTCCATGTGTGGGTGGTTCGATCGAACCCCTGTTCGACTGAACATTTCTAATTTGTTCGACCGAACACTTGTTCGGCCAAACCCATCTTTTTTCATCCTTGCTTCCTAAGGCACCAGAATTGCTAAAAATTTTGCACTTCGAAGCTCGATTTGAGAATGAAAATGGAGATCTCAAAAACCCAACTAGTATTGGGTTCCCCTCAAAACGAGCTATCCAACTAATATAATTTTAGTATGTTTTGATTATATTATCTATCTATTTTTTAAGTTTTATTAAATACAGGTTTTTCACTGAAAACAAAACTCTCTATTCTGCACAAGTGGAAAAATAGAAGATTATCAAAAAAAAAAATTTAAAAATATGAGTGCACAAGATATTGGAGTCCTTGATCCAAAAAAAAAAAAATTGATACATATAGTAAAAGTTATCCATTATACGGTCGCATTATGTCTGAATTGTAATTGATTTGACTTTGAAAAAAAAAATATTCAATAAAAAAACTATCTAACCAAGTGGAAGCACTAGATATTGGAGTTATAAATCTAAATTTGAAAGAATTGTAATTTTATCTTTCAAGGAAAAAAAGTTATGCGTTATACGGTGTGCATCACTTTCTAAAAATGTTGTTTTTTTGAAAAAAAACCAATTTTCGTGGGAGATGGAAAAAGAAGTGCAATCTGATTCCAAAAAAATTGAAAAAAATATTTTTAGAATCTACAGACAAAATATGACAAGACTCTAGTTTGCATCATCTTCAAATTCCTCACGGTTTAATCACTATAGGTGCCCGAATGTGGAGATTGTGTTTAAAAAAAAAATATCAGTGTCCGTTTGGCCAAAAATTGTAAACCACTATTGTGGGATCACCCAAATGATAATTCCCATTTAAATGTTTAATTTGTTGATGATTATTATAACACAAGAAAATTAAATGCACAATTAGGTCTACGCACATAAGGGGAGATAAACCTAGTGTGAAATTGTCAAGGGTGACAATTTATGACACTACAAACACTAACACCCCAAATTTTCAACTGAGGTATAAGAACTAAAAAATGATCTCATAAACACAAAAAGGAAAAGTAATATCTTACCTCTCGGGCCTATGTGCCCTACATGATGTTGAATCTTAAGGTTTTTAACTTGAGTGTGACACAATCATCATTGTGGCATCTTTGCTTCTAGGAATACTCTGACCTCTAGAAATGCATAGTAATAAAAACCTCAAAATGGATGATAAAATGGTAAAAAGGTTTTTCTATTTATAGTAAAAATTAAAAATTACGTAAAATTTTCACCCTTCTCTTCAAGAACTTTTCATTTAAACTTTCATAACTTGGGCTTGCAAACTTTGATTTTTGCATCATTTGTTGCATTGGGATCCTAGTTCCAAATTTTTCCCTCTCAAATACTTTTCATCCAGATGTTATTTTTTAAATTACCTTATTGAAGGAATCTTCATCAAGTCCATAGAATTTTGAAGTTGAAAGATCACCACCCTATTTCTACACCCATAAAGCAAGCTCAAAAATAGAGGGGCACATATCTATCCTCAAAGTTTTTCTAAATCACACTCCCATTCTCCTCAATTTTTTTTGGACTGACACATTTCTTTTTCTTGCAAGATGATTTCAAATTTTTACAAATAGATTTTGTACGATGCAACTCCTAACATTATGGTGTTATAGGTTACTACATTGAGGGATTTGTTCTTTTGCATGGTCCAATATTTTTCAGCCTCTATAATATCCTTTACATGTTTATTTGGTTTCATAATTTACTTTCTATACTTTATCTTGCATATGCATATAATGTCATAAACCTGCTAAAGTGGTTGCTAAATGTAGCATCATAAATATTGCTCCTTGATGATGTGAGCACAATTTCATGCTTTATCTGCCCCTCACTTTAGTATCCACTCCCCTAGTAGTACTTTTTAGCACCAATTTCCTACCTTGGCCTTATCTCCAACTCAAGAGAATATGTTGATGCTACCCTAAAAACATTATTTATAGCCCTATACCCTTAAAACTCTACCAAATACTCAAATTTAGGTCAGGTCCTAATTCAAGGGACCTCAAACATGTGGTTCTCACTTTGATGAGAATGAAACATGTGGGTTTGGGAACCCAATAGCTAGGTCTTGCTATTTTACTTGAAAAAGTTGGACACATGTGAGGGTCGACTATTTTTCTTGTGTGACATGGTCTCAATTTTGATATTTGTAGACAAGAAAATTTCCAAAATTTAAATTTAAACTTTTTTTTGACACCTAAGCTTATTCCTATGCTTCCTTCTTTAAACATGAAAATTTAACACACAAAATCATCAATGTACTCTATGATGAAGCCTTGCAAAAATCAATATTCACCTATGCAAAATTATGAACAAGATTTATTACTACTTGACATTATTATGATGATTGAAGGTTCAAGAATGTTGTAAAATGATTTGAGATTATGGTTCATGATTGGATTTTGTACATCTTCAACAAATTTGGTATGATTTCAATTAATTTTCATATTCATACTTTTGATCAGCTTTTTTCCCTAAGTGAGGTAACTTGTGTTTTAAATTTCCCTTGAGTATAACCTTTCTCTTGGTTTGGGCCTTGCACTTCCTTGTTTGATTTATGTAGAAATACACTCACAAAATTGATTCTAAAGTTTTTTATTTATTATGTTCCTTGCCAATGCTTGCCATAATCTTAGACACACTTAAGATTCAAAGCACACATTGTCATATTTATAAAATTGGTTATTCATGGAGGTAGGAATACCAAAATGGGAGTTTCACCAAGGAAATATTCTATATAGCCACCACTATATTTCCCTTCTTTATATATGTGCAAGTTTGAATGTGAAACTACATATTTCAAAGATTGGTAGACTAGAGAAACATCAAAATTTCTAGACTATAATTTGGATTGCACAAAACCCTAGGAGAAGGGCACCCAACCCTAGTGTCCTACTATTTCTTCCTCTACTTTTGATGACAAGTTCCCCTTTGTCTACCTTGCTCAAATTTGTCTTTATTTTTGTACATTTTGGTATCAAATTGTAAAATTATTCACATTTTTATATTACGGTTTCATATCAATTAGGTTAATTAAATCACATTTTGTCAAACTACCCTCCTTGCAACAAAGGAACAAAACCCACACAGATTGGCTCTCCTTTGAAGAATTTAGTGAATCACAATGTCTTCATTAGTTTGTGTTCCAATGTTTAGTGAAGAAAGGATTGATCTAAATTAATTTAATAGCTAGTCTAGATCCTGCTTTCACACTTAACAACTAGAAAGTGGCCTATAAGGATAATATCCACTAAGGGTTCTAGTAGCAATAGAGAAAAAACTAAAAAATAAAAAAATAGGTTATCTTTACAGGAGGGCCTTGTCAAATTATTTGAGAATTATTTTAGTATACTAGAGAACAAATTTATCTACCAATACCATGGATAATCAAAATTATAGTAGCTAATATTTGATTTTAAATGATCTAATTTATTGTGCATGTAATATCAAGCATCTCATTCACTACCTATCTTTAATGGATAGGTAGATTTCCACATTTATTAGAAGTCAATATAACCATATTAAAATCTCCACACACAATCCAAGGGGTGACTGGAAGAGACTTTGCAATCCAATGCTAAATGAGATATTTCAACAATGTCATGGGATGCATATATATTAATAGCCCCAATGGATTAATTATTAATATTAAAGAGGAATCATAAAGCCTGTGTATTGGGGTTGCATCCATGATCAACTTTGTTGCTACCATTTGGGATAAATAAAAGTGGTAAATCCTCTATGACCTAACTCATGACCACAAAGTAAAAAGTGAATTTTGGACATATGACAATAAATAATACAAAGAAAATAGTCTATAGTTTCTAACTTCTTAAAAAAAAATACTCAAACCCAAGAATCTTTTTTAAACAACTCAGTGACATATCTTATTCCAAGGTTATTTAATATCTTACATTCCATAAAAAAAGTCATGGAAGAAGGGGTTCAAGTGGCATATGATTACTAGATCAAGGTCATTGAGAGCTTCATAGTGGCTCTTCAAGAATCATTATTTGAACAACAAGCAAAAAAAATGAATCATGGAAAATTGGACACACCAAATGGTTTCTTATCAGGTAAAAAATCACCATCCTTAAGTCTCATGATTTGGACTTTGTGAATGATGAGAGGGTGGTAGGGTATCTATTTAAGAAGAAATATTGATAGGAAAAAGTGGCATTCAATTGAATTGAGGCCTTTTTACCCTAGAGATGATTATCTTGTGGGGTTTGAAACAACTTATTTTTCCTTATTAGACTTTGACACTTGTGGCTCAATGATCAACTGTTGAGTACAAAGATCCTTAGCTCCAAGGTTACAATTAATTTTACAATTGGTTATCGTAGTCCAATCACCCCAACTTTTTGTAGGTGGAGAATCCCCATTAGATTCATTGGGTTGAGGTTTCAAATGCTAGAAAACTAACAAAGAGTCTTGAATTTTGTTATCTTATGATTGACACTAGTTGCAAGTGTTTGACATATTAAGATATGTAACCCTTTGGGTGAGACATTGGTGTTTTATTAAAATTTTAATGGAATTCTTCTAGGCATTCGTTCATGTTCTTGCTTTAGGCTAAAAAGATTACTATGGTAATGAAGCATTATGATCACACTTGGAAGGGTAGAAGAATTAATTCCTGCAAGAAAATGATTATCTAGGCATAAATCCAATCTGAACCAAGTGATGCCGCTCCAATAAATGAGTAAATGAATCCAAATTCTCCATGCTCGGGTCCATTAGGGGTATGGCTTATCTATCCATCCATTATGCTTTTGCATGTGTCTCCACTAACAATCTTGTGTGTTGTCCTTGAATATGTCAACCTCAATTTAATTATGTTTTTTGGGACAAATAGAGAAAAATATTGTTGTTCAACATGAATAACTTGACGTAGAGAGGCTACTATACAATCCAATAAAATGTATAATTGAAAAAATACCAAAAAACTCGATTTAAAAGAAAGTACAAAACTGTTTTAAAGACAATAAAATCTTTTGTCCAATATAGATAAAAACTAATAAAGAATTACAAATATACCAAAAATAATGCTAAAAACTATTGATATATATATAAATAAACATATAAACTAGGTTTGTAAGATTTGTAATCCCTTCCACATGAACCCCATGTAGAATTGACCTAACTATTAAGCTGCTTTCAACAAAATTCTATCAACAAAATACCCAACAAGAATTACGAGGGATTGAATCGAAGCTTCGACTGGTGCTTCTTCAACGGTCGTACCCGCCCCTGTCGAAGGCCCGGCTTCCCCATTTTCTCTTTTTGACCCCTATATTCTGCCTGATTCTGAGGTATACATGAGCAAAGAAATTCGTTCTTTTAACACCCCGTATTGATATTAGAAGTAAATTTTATTTTCAACTTAAGAAACCTCTCTGTCGACATCAGCCACTGGCATAGTAAGAATTGGCTGCGTAATGAGTTTATGATATTCACTGAGGTTGGATTTTCTGTTAATTTGAAAGAAAAGGGAATTTTATCTTGAATTTTCGAAACAATTCACCTGTTACTCGAACTCTTCCGTCAACACGCTGGTAGGAACTTTTACATTGGAGCCGCTGCAGTTGTCTTTATCAAAAATATATTTTCTACTTTCTTGAAACTTTATAAGACGGAGTGAAGCTTTCTATTTTTATGAGAATTCATTAGATGGGGACATAAAACAGGCGCATTCAGTAGAATCGCTGTACTTCAAATTCAATGATTTGAAAACGGCACAGTCCAACCCCATTGATTTGAATCGCTGAACCTTCCAATAGGCAATAGACGGAGGACAAACGAATGAGGGTATTGGATCAAACGTTCCGTGTCATCTCTGCTTTTGAATTTGCTAAACAGGTGTCGAATTATAAGCATATGCGACTTTAGAATCTATTCTTTAGTGAAGATCTTCGTGAACTTTTAGATCTCTTATTCAGCATCTAGTGAAGATCTTCCTGAACTTTTTAAACCTCTTATTTAGCATCTAGTGAAGATCTTCTGAACGATTTGGCATAACATAGTCCAACCCTATTGATTTGAATCGCTGACTCAAAGCAATAGATGGAGGACAAACGAATGAGGGTATTGGATCAAACGTTCCGTGTCATTTCTTCTTTTGAATTTGCTAAACGGGAGTCGAATTATAAGGATATCAAACTTTAGCATCTGAGGAAGATCTTCGTGAACTTTGCAGACCTCTTCTTATTTATTTGGCATCGCATGAATCATGCACATGCGGGTCATTCTATTTGAAGGGTGAAAACTATGCTCCATATTACACATATCCTTGTAACATATTTTTGTCCTGTTGCTGTCCGTGGTTTAAAGCCATCTCCACGAAAGATATCAAATCTTGACGAATCTTTCATTTTTTGAAAAAATATTAAATTCTATTAGTAAATCTTTTTTTAAGAAAAAAAAAATTAATTTTATTAGCGATTTTTTTACATCACTAAATATTTGTAGAAAATCTTGGCAAATATTGGAAAATAATAGGAAAATACATGGAAAAGTAGGGGCTCCAAGATGGAAATGATTGATGGGTTTAATGGGTAGACTCTAAATTTAATTTCCACCATTAATTTAAAATATAATACTAGCTTAGCTATCTTATTAAAAATAATCTATATAAATTAAGCCGAGATATATCCTTTTAAAAATATTCGTTATAATATAATATAAATATAAATAATATAAATAACAAAAATATTATATTATATAAATAATATAATATAATAATATTATTAATATATAATTCTTATTATTATATTATTATTATACTAATGTTATTATTGTATTATTTTATTTTATTAATATTATTATATTAAATATTGTATTAAAATTATTATTATTTTTAATTATTTTTGTATTATATTATTTCCAACACTCTTCAATCCATTATCTACAACTTTAGTTAGTTGTCAATCTTTCATGCAAGCCATTATGTGGGAAGGTTAGATAATATCCTACACATAGAGTTTTCATGAGCAACCTTTACAATATCTTTACTCATCCATGCATGCGGAAAGTTAGCATATATTTCATTTTCCATTCTCGTGTCATAAGGGAGAAAGCTAACTACTAGAAAAAAAGCACCTATGTATGTAACATGATATCATACCGCCCATCCCCATCCCACGCGCTGGACAAAACGACCCCAACAGAAAAGGTGGTTGGACGGACTAATCACACCGATGGAAAGACTTGACAATTAGACGTTAACTTTGAGCTGCTGTCGCCTGTCCCGTCGCTAGGAAAACATGTCAGTGCCGACGGGTTTTCAAAATCATATTTCAAAATGGAAAAAAATGAAAAAAACATGGCATTCGAAACCATTATTTGCAAATAGCAAAAAGCCTAGATGAGGTCCCATTTTCACTGCCATTTTCCACAATGAGGTTTTGCAGGTTCCTAGAGAGCAACATGAAGGAGTTGCAGAAGTTCAGAGGCTGAAGTAGTGCGACCACCCTCCATACGAAAACACATTTGACAGGCGCGGGCAGTTAGCTAGCTAGCAAGTATGTATATCCGCCAAAAATATATATTCCATTTTGTCATTCTGCCTAGGAATTGTGAAGAAATTAATGGCTATTCATTGCGAAGATGGGTTTTGAGTGACGTGAAAACAAAGGATTTTCCTTGCGAAATTGGGTTTTCATTTGAAATGCAAAGCTGCTTATGTGTTTTTTTGTTGAGGGTTTATTAATTTTCATTCTGTTTTGAAATTTTGCACTTGTGAATGAAATAATTGACAAGCTGTGGAAATATGGGTAAATAATAATAACATTCTGAAACCAGAAATACAAAATATATTCTGACATTAAGAAGAAATGTGGGTTGTGGAATGAAATAATTTTTTTTGAAAACCACATAAAGCCCAGAATGACGCCATTGTTCACATTCTTATTTTGAAGGTTGCAGGGTTTTCGTTGAGAAAAGGGGTTTTTATTTGAAATGCAAAGTTGTTAATGTTTTTTCGTGTTGAGGGTTTTTTAATTTTGGTTTCCTCCTGTATGCTCGTTTTGGAATTTTGCGATTGCCGAAAAAAATAAATGACTTGAACCCATTGTGGAAATGAGTGGAATAATTAAATAATATTTATAGAAACTAGAAACCGTGCAAAATATATTACGAGGTTGGAAAATGCAATGTGGGTTCTGCAATGAAATGATATATTTTGAAAACCACATAAATCCCAAAACATCGCCATTGTTTACATTCTTCTTTGAAATGGACAAAAATGCCCAAAATGAGGCATTCAAAATCATAATTTGCAAATAGCAAAAAGCCCAGACGAGGTCCCATTTTTGCCACCATTTTTCACATTGACATTTTGGAAAACACACTGTCTCCTAAAACCCTTACTGTTGTAAAACCCTTTACAAGTAACAACCCAATTGGTTACTCACCGTTGACCTCAATTTGGTATGTTTTATGATTGTTTTGAGAAGCTTTTGTGAATTAGATAGTAAGAATGTAATGAAATTGGAAAATAGTAGGTATTATGAAACCTACAAGACATAGTGTTGTTATACATTATTTGTAGAGTTGGAAAACACATTGTCCCATGTCAGTTAGTTTGTTATGAAGAGTTTTGTTTCATTATGCTCCAAGAATGTAATGAAGTGCACTTTCAAATTTTTGAACAACTCTTTGCTACAGTCCAAATGTCATTTCACTTTCTTCATCTGATTGGAACAAAACACCTCGACGAAAAATAAGGCTGAATGGAAAAATCACACCAATAAAATAATTGATGCTCGGACGTTAAATCCAACTTTCCTTGGACTATCCCATCATTGAGAAAACATGTTAGCACCGATGTGTTTTTAAAATCATATTTTGGAATGGAAAAAAAACCAAAAAAAAATGGCATTCGAAACCATTATTTGCAAATAGCCAAATAGCAGAATGAGGTACCAAGAATGTAATGAAATTGGAAAATAATAGGTATTATGAAACCTACAAGGCACAATGTTGTTATACATTATTTGCAGTGTTGGAAAACACAATGTCCCATTCCAGTTAGTTTGTTATGAAGAGTTTTGTTTCGTTATGCTCCAAGAATGTAATGAAGTCCACTTTCAAACTTTTGAACAACTCTTTGCTACAGTTTGAATGCCATTTCACTTTCTTCATTTGATTGGAACAAATAAAATGCTCGCATTATTTGCAGTGTTGGAAAACACACTATCTCCTCTCAATTGTAGAGGGTTTTACAACACTATATGGGTTGCTTGTTTCTTAACACCTTATATGGAGATAGTGTATTTTCCAACACTGCAAATAATGTGAGCATTGTATTTGGTTGAATCAGATGAGGAAAGTCAAATGCCATTTTGACTGCACCAATCAGAAGAGAAAAAATAAACGTAAATAAAATTCTCACATTGTTTGTAGTGTTGGAAAACACATTGTCTCCTCTCAGTTGTAGAGGATTTGACAACACTATATGGGTTGCTTGTTTCTTAACACCTTATATGGAGACAATGTGTTTTCCAACACTGGAAATAATGTGAGCATTGTATTTGGTCAAATCAAATGGGGAAACTAAAATGCCATTTTGACTGTACTAATCAGAAGAGAAAAAAATAAAATAAAAAAAATGCTCACATTGTTTACAGTGTTGGAAAATACATCGTCTCGTCTCAGTTATTCCCTCATGAAAAGTGTTGGTTTTGTACACTCAAAAAATGTAATAAAGTCCACCTTGATCTTTTAGAACAATTCTTTGATGACCTAAATATGGCATTTCCCTTTTTTCATCTGATTGGAACAAATAAAATGCTTGCACCATTTGTAGTGTTGGAAAACACACTGTCCCATGTCATTTAGTTCTATATGAAAAGTTTTGTTTCATTATGCTCCAAGAATGTAATGAAGACCACTTTGAAGTTTTTGAATAACTCTTTTCTACAATCTAAATGTCATTTCACTTTCTTCATCTGATTGGAACAAATAAAATATGCACATTATTTGCAATGTTGGAAAACACACTGTCTCCTCTCAGTTATTCCCTCATGAAATTTTTTTGTTTCATACACTCCAAAAATGTAATGAAGTCCACCTTCATATTTTAGATCAACTCTTTGGTGACGTAAATATGGAATTTCCCTTTTTCATTTGATTGGAACAAATAAAATGCTCGCATTATTTTGAGTGTTGGAAAACACACTGTCACATTCTAGTTAGTTTGTTATGAAAAGATTTGTTCGAGTATTTTGGAGCTAAAAAAAATCTATTTAGAAAACTCATTGTCCTGTGTCAAAAAATTTATTTAGAAAACTCACTATCCTGTGTCAGTTAGTTTTGTTTGAGCATTTTATTTGTTGGCAACATATATATATATAGTATGCATTGTTGGAAAACACACTCTCCCATCTTAGTTAGTTTACTATGAAAATTTTATTTGTTGTAAATCATATTTTGCATTTATTTTTAAATCATATGAGGAAATTGAAATCCAACTTTTTGTGCAAGTAATATTTTCTTTAAATTGTGAAGGTCAATGGACTTCACTACATTCTTACTGTCTAGAAAACTAAAGGTTTTCATTAGACTCATGTTGTTTACATTTAATTTTTTGAAACTAATAACTTGTAATTTTCCTGGGATACAGAGCACCTAAGTTGTCTTGTCCATGAAATATTTTTCAAGAACTTCCCTTACATTATTGTCCTTTTTAGAGAGTACAAAATTAATTTGAATAATCTTCCTCTTGAAGCACAACTTTTAATGCACTTCCAATCAATGTTGACCACGGTTTGGCTAGGAGGAGATGCTTGAGAGTGGGAAGATAAAGGTAGAGGTATAAGGTATGTACTATAAATTGTGTTTGTGTAGAGATTAGTTGCGTCCCATTACATTCTTACTATGTACTAAACAAAACTTTTTTATTACGTTCTTACTGTCTATATATAACTACATGTTGGAAAACACTAGGTATGTAATGAAATCGTGCTGAGGTGTGACAAACCAATTGGGTTCTTACTATGTTGATCACAAAAGGTTTTGAATACATTCTTACTGTTTTCTAAAATTCTAGGTTGGGAAACATTGGGTGTTATACAAGATGCAACCCACATACTGTTCTAAAACCCTTTACAAGTAGCAACCCAATTCCTTAGTCACCCTGACCTGAATTTGGTAAGTTTTGTGGTTTCCCCAAGTGCAATTCCTCCCTGTGATCTTCACCCTTTAGGTTTGAGCATGGAGATTGAAACACAGAGTGTTATCCAACGTGTAATCATTTTATGCATTATCATATTTAACCAATGTGATCACTTGCTATTTTTTGGTCAATCAAGGTGATCACCAAGGTTTTCATTGACTTCTTAACCTTTATTCTTAAATAGTCGATGTACACTGTGCTTTGCAACCAATGTGTCTTGCAATAATATGTATTTTTTCAATTATCTGTACAAGTAATGATATTAAAAAAAGTTTGATAGTGGCCTATGGTATCTTTCTTGTGTGTCTTGTCTACCCTTATTGATTATGCAAGTGATGGTCTCTTTCATATTCCAAGAGAGATGAGTTTGAGATATATCCGAATGAACGTTCATTGCTTGATAGTTCCAGCAAAATGGAAAAATGGCAGATATAATTGCTGATCATATATATTACTAGTTTTAGTGATAGGTTAAATTGGAAATTAAATTCCCATTGTACAAATTAACATGTTTGTTTATTGTTTGTACAAGCTGGCATGTTGTAGCCAGCACAACATATAATCCAATATCAATGAAGTTTGGAATGAAGTGAATTCTTTGTAGCACCAAATGTCTTTAATTTTCCAATTTAATCTATCGCTAACACTTGTATTTTTTCTAGGTGCTTGATATAGGCGAGGAAACAAAATTGAGCAAAACAAGGGCAGGTGGATCGAGAAGGACGCTCAAGGATATGTGAAGCTTCTGCACTAAATACAGGTGATTCTAGTTGTCATAGCTTGAATTGCAAGTGTACTGGATAGTTAAAGTTCCAAAATTTATTTTGCATTTAGAAGTTCTGATTTATATATGGATGAGATGCTTGTTGTGGGGAATGCAAACAATTTGCACTTTAATTTAAATAAAATAAATGTTACATTATTGCATTCCCAAAATTTTACGTGAATCATGTTTCCTTGTTGAAGTGTGAGTGTTGCATGGGAAATGTATAAAGCATCAATGAAGGGTGATACTACAATCCTTTTAATTATCCTTCTCATAATTGCTTTGTGTTAATTTTAGGATTATTTTTGCAACACTACATCGGTATCATTTATCTCCCAAAATAGAACATGAATCTTTGGATCCTTGGTAATTAGATTAGATATATTTTGAAAAGAACATAATATTTATGATTTTACATTAGAGTAATTCTCCTTTTAAATCATGTACCTTTGTTTAGTTGTGAAGCATTGTTGCATAGTTGGGTTTCATAAGGTTGTGAATAAGGAACATTGTTACTATTATTGTAATTGTTTTTACTTAGTATAATATACCATATGAACTACAAAGGCGAGGCCATAATAACAAAAAAATGGCCATTAGGCTTCCCAAATTTTGTAATGGAAATGCTATTCTGTAACACAATCCAAAGGTTCTGTAAACACAATGTGTTTTGCAATGTAGAATCCTCTTTACAATTATGAGTTTTCGTTGTTGCCCATTTTGGAGGTTTAGAAACATAATGTGTTGTCAATTATGTAGACGCTTATGCCGAAAAGCACACCTATGCACATACAAAAACTACATAAAATCATAAATAAAAACATACATAACAACATACAGGGTGAAGCCACAATAGTGGTTTATAGTTTGATCTAGAGGAAGGAAAACAAGAAAAATATGACCCCATGCAAAAAAAAATAGTTTTAGGGGTTTGAGCGAACTTGTAGGTTAGTGAACCCATTAAGTCCCGACCCCTCATTTCAGCCAAAAAAATAAAAGAAAGGAAAAAGGAGAGTGGGTTGAGCAAACCCTATGAGTTACGCTCAAACCCCTCTTTATACTCCCTGAAGCACTTTGAGGTCCATATTTTTACACTTCAAAGCTTCGAGGTTGATGATGAAATGGAGGAGACTTCATTACCCAATTGGAATTAGGTATTAGTCCCTCAGGCAGGCTATCCAAGCGACTATAATTTTTAATATATGTTTTGGTTTACTATGTATTTGTTTTTAGTTTTATTAAACATAGGTTTTCACCAAAAATCAAGCTCTGTTGTGCACAAGTGGAAAAATAGCAGATTATCATTTTTTTTTTTTGAAAAATATAGGTGCACAAGATGAAGTCCTTGATCAACAAAAAGAAATAAAGAGTGTGATACATACAAAAAAGTTAAACATCTCGTTGCACTATGTATGCGAATTATGTAATTGGTTTGTCGTCAAAACTTGATTAAAAGAAAAATATTCAATAAATTCTAACCAAGTGGAAGCACTAGGGCTCCAGAATTTACAAATCTAAATTCGAAAAGAATTAGGTACACACACGTCCTTCATAGAAAGTTATCGTTATCACGGTGAGTGCCACTTTTTAAAAATGTTGTTTTAGAAAAAGCTACAGTTTTCAGGGAGATGGAAAAAGAGACGTGTCAGTTTCAAAATTTTTGAAAAAAATATATTTAGAATCTATAGACAAAATTTCATGAAACTCTAGTTTGCATCATCTTCAAATTCATCACGGTTTAGCCAAAATAATTGACATATTTTTTTTTGTCAAAATTTCTTCTAATATTCAAGCAAAATTTAGTTTTAATTTTTTGTGAACAAATGATATGAGAAAAGTTTGTCTAAGAAAAGAAATTTATACTATGTCTAGGCAAGTTTTTAGATATACACACCATATTTTATTTGTTTCACATATGGTTGCCTAAATGTTCATTTAGAGTTTTAATTTTCATTGTATTAATGAGTTCAATTGTCACCTTTTTTCACTTTGTAAATGGAAGTTTAATTAGGGAAGATCTACATTTACACATTTGAAGTGTAAGTTCAAATAGAAACAAGATTTTTTTAAAAGTTGTCCCACACATAGTTTATATAAGAAATAACATTCTTATCTTTGTAGTTTTAAGTTAGGGTTTTTAGTAAATGCATAGAATCTTTCTCTAATTGCATGAAATTTTAGTCAATATTTAGTGCAATTGTTTTGATTGAAGAGTGTATCAACTATACATTATATTAGTAATATTGTACATTATATTGTTCAAGGATAATACTATTAATATATAGTTACATACAAATATTAATAATATATAAAACTATATATTGTAGTATGAATATTATATTTTAGCCTATTACTATTATACTGTAATTCTATTTAATAGATTTAAATATGTCTTAACAGAGTAGTATCATAATTGATAAATTTAATCTTCTTCAAATTGATTAGGGAATATGTTGATATGTGTTTTCAAATATGAACATTGGATCTATTCGTTGATCCACATATAGAGAAAAATAATATTTTAGAAAACTTCTCAAAAATATTTTCTTTGGTTTTTTTTTCATTCGTGAATATTTTGAGAAATTCTAATGTTTAGAGGCTTTTTGGATATTTTTTATGAAATATGTTCAGATTTTATTTTTTGTAAATATTTGAAGAAACAAATGTATTGAGATATTTTGATAATGGAATTTTATTGATTTAAGGAGATTTGAGAAAAATAGTCTTAAAATTAGTATTTCTTTGTAGGAAAAGAAACTCTTTTTACTCTTCATTTGCAATGTCAAGGGAAAATGTACTTAAATATACTTGAACTTGGAAATCATTTTCATTTGTAAATATACTTCTCATTTTGAACTAAAAAAATATCATTAGTAAACACCTCTAATGTTGAATCATTTTTTAATGAAGTACTTATAAATTCAACTATAGACCTTTTATCAAATTTGTAAGACATTCAAATAAATTAGAATACACACCTCTTTTCAATGCAAGTGCTAGTATAATCAAGATGGGTATCAATATCTTCGCTATTTTCCCAAAATCTTTCCTTTTAGATCATGCATTATTATTTTAATTTGCATCTAAACCAAACCTCGAAATGCATCCTGAGCCCTTAAAAATTTAAAAAATTATTGCGTACACCAATAAATTAAAAAACAAATAATATCGAACTGAATCAATTGTGTGGCAACACCTCATAACGTGGCAGGTGTTACTTATTTACTCACAGCTCACTGCCAGGCTGAAATCAATTATTTTTTTGATAGATACTTAAGACGTCAATTGTCGTTTTTGGAAGTTACTATTAAACCCAACACAGTTAATGATTGTTATGTAGGCGGCATTGGCGTGGCATCCCAAGTAGCTAAATCAGGGAAAAGTTCATAGTGGTCGTAGGGTTGCGTCATGACTTGCAAATCTGGCTGAAGCGGAGGCATCTGAACGCTCTCCTCAAGTGGTATATATTCTGGAGATCGGAAGAGATATTTTGTATCATTCTCCTCCTCTTCTTCCTTTTCTTCTGCCACTGGAAGTGCCTTATCTTTTTCTGCGTCTCTGGATTGAATCGAAGCTTTGGTCGGTGCTGCTTCTTCGACGTTCGTACCCGCCCCTGTCGAAGGCCCGGCTTCCTCACCATCAGCTGGAGAAACGACGTCGCAGGCGGAGCCAACCGCGATGGCAGCTGCTCGAATAGCATTTGGTGATGGATTTCTCTCTGCACTTGCCACCTCCAATGCTGTTGAGTTGAACTTGGAGTCTGGGAAATTGAAAGACGTTGCGTCAGGTCCTCTCAGGCACAAGAGCGCAGCGTCATAAGCTCGAGCTGCAGCGTAAGCAGTGGAGTATGAGCCCAGCGATATGCGCGATCTCTTTCCTGCCCGAATTTCGGCCACATGCTTTCCCCATTTTCTCTTTCTCACGCCTCGGTATCTCATTTCTTCTCCACTATTCGGCATATTGCAAAACGTTTAGCGTTGCCAGTTGATGCTATATTCTGCCTTATTCTGAGGTATAATCTTCTACTTCGAAGGATCCAGAGTATAGATGAGGAAAGAAATTCGTCCTTTTAACATCCCGTATTCATAGATACGTGGTCAGCGAGGCCTAAACATCGACATCTGTACCGAAATTGTAATGTTTCTTAATTTGGAAGTGAAAAAGGAATTTGATCTTGGACTTAAGAAACAATTAACCAGCTATTTGAACTCTTCTGTCCACACGCCGGTCGGTACTTTTACTTTGGAGCCGGCCAATTGTCTTTAACAAAGAATGATTCTCTACTTTTAGATGGGTCAGCATTCTATTTCTATGAAAATTTATTAGATGGGGACTTAAAACCGACCTATTTTAACATTATTTATCTGACACGTTATCTTTATAAAATTGTATGTTCCATGAAAATTCATTAGGTGGGGACATTAAAAAATCATTAGATGAAGTCAACATTCTATTTCTATGAAAATTTATTAGATGTGAACATAAAAATATGTAATCCAACTACATTTGTTTTACACCTCATCTTTATGGAAAATATATTTTGTACTTTCTATTTCCATTTCCATGAAAATTCATTAGATGGAGACCCTAAAAAAGGCACATTGCAATAACATTCATTTTACACCTCATCTTTATGAAAAATATACTTACTTTCTATTACCATAAAAAATCAAGTAAAGACTAAAAAAGTTTTCTAATTAAATTTATTTTAGACCTCATCTTTACCAAAAATATATTTTGTACATTAAAATTCATTAGATGGGGACTTAAAATTGATTAGAATTGTTGTAACTTCCAATTATAAAGTGAAAGTAATAGACAAAGAACAACAAAATAAAGCTATTCGATCAAATGTTCCCTATCATTTTTTCTTTTATTTCTACTAAAGAACATTTTGAATTATAAGCATACCAAAATTCAACATTTATCCTTTAGTTAAAACCTTTGTAAAATCTAGATCTCTTCTTGAGCATCACAATAAGATTAGGTTCTATGGAGATGCTTCTCATTCTATTTGAAGAGAAAAAGTTAAGCTCCATACAAAATGTACCATTTAACACGTTTTAAATATATTATTTTATGATTAAGATGAATGTTCTATATTATACATATAATTTATTATGATTTAATATTGGTAGTGTTCAATTATTATATGGAAGGTTGTCTCGTACACATCATGCAACATCTACTACTTATTAACATGTCTAGTCAGTTGATTAATGTCTCATCACTAGTATTATCATGTCTCCCCATGTTAACATCTTTTAATGCTTCAAAACATGTAAAGATAATTGGAGGAAACGACATTGTGAGGTCTACGTTCATCCTTCACCATTTGTTGAGGTCTACATGAATCATTTGACAACTATTGTGAGGTTTTCACTCAAATTTTAACCATCATTATTAA
>VDFB02203616.1:0-10443 GCA_007258455.2 Sequoia sempervirens
CTATTTGGATCCATATTTTGTTTCCATTCTAGATATCTTTCTAGCCATATTCTTATTGTAAGATCATAGTAAGGTAGTGCAATAGATTTAATCGCATCATTCCACAATTGTATCCACTTACCATTTTGATGAGGTCTAGGAACATCAACCAAAGGGATATTAGGCAAGCAAGGTGATCAATTTGATTGAGGTGGGAAGTGTTGAGCTTGAAGGATAGATTATTAGGTATGAGGAATAAGAAGTTTGAAAAGTTTAAAGAATTAGGAGGTGATATGTGAGATAGGTTTAATATAATCTACTTAAATAAGGGTGTTTTGTGGAGAGGGGACAATGGAAAGAGAAATAAATAAGTTTTAATCTATCAATACAACTAAGTTTTCCTTAGTTCACCATCTCTTTAGTTGGTCCATGTGAACTAGTGATGAGTATAAGAATATTTTTTGTCTAAAATGGGATCTAAACCCCTCATGGTATTTCTAGTTAGGATGTAGGAATTCAATTATTTTTTAGAGAGTTTATGAGAACTAAACTAACTTATCTTGGTTTTTTCCACCATATCATATCATATTTTTTGTCTAAAACTTACAATTATGACATATTCTTATGACATTTAAGAGCATGACTATAGAATATTTACAGTAAAGTATTGGTAGTCAGCATTATGAAAAATCATAGAAATCTTTTAAAGAGCCTTGGCTATGTCAAGGGAAAAGATGTGGACATTTACAAGAACTTTTTTTAAGCAAAGTGGAGACCACCCTCAATTTTATTATATATAATATTTTACATATAGTTGGATTCCGGTAGGACATCGTAGGGATAGAACCAATAGAAAATGATTGCGATCCGAGTAGCCATTTTACAAAATATCAAAGAACCGGTGGGGTCTAAATTACAAAATGACCAATTTCTAATTACAACATGTTACAAAAGCACATTGGTTTAATACATTAGTACAAAATCATCAATCTCCTCCATGGAAATGGAAGATCTATATCTATTTAGAACTTGGTAGAGATGCACGAAGAAGTGTCATGCATTGTGGATAATAACATGCCTTGGAATATGTGAACATAGGTCTCTTCTTATGAAACAAAACCTTCTTTGAATAATTAACATTAGAAATTAATACAATTTGGCGAGCATATTGTATAATCACACTAGAAACCAACAATGGAAGATTGAGAGTCTCAACTAAGAATTCCACCAAGTATAGATAACATTCATACTAGAAGCCAACAACAAAAGACCAAATTTCATAAATAAAGTTCATTTGTTATATATCATGCCTTTGAGGGTCCATGTACCATTGTTCTCTTTGAATTCCTTCTCCATCTAAAGTAATCCATTCCAAGAATTCATTGGGAGGTGGGTATACACAGAATCAAGTATTAATTTTAAATGTTAATTATTGGAAAAGAAGATGAAGGTCCTTATTTACCCTTAAATGACATTTAAATTGGATATTTTAATGTTCAATATAATGAAATGCTTAAAAAATGAAAGTGACAATAATATTGAAAATAAAAATGTTGAACATGAATGTGAAAATATTGTAAAATTTGATGGAACACCTATTGATAAGAGTAGCATCATAGAAGAAGAAGAAGAAGAAATAAATCAACAATTTCTTGAATAATGTGGATATGAACCCTATGACATTGAAAACAAATTGACAATCTAATTTGTTGATAAATGAATGCATTAAATTGATAGCTCATATGAACTAACAAACGAAATGCTCCAAATTACATAAGAAGAGAGGAAACTTTGTAAGGAAGAAAAAGAAATTCAAAATCATCTTTTTGTAATGAGTTTGTTAAAATTTAAAAACATTCAAGAGCCCCAAAATGGTTTGAAATTGATGAGCATAATAGAAATTCTTGAAGGAAAGAGGTCATCACAAACCATTCGGTTGTGGGCTTCAAAAAATTTCAATGAATGGTTTTCTAATAAGACATTAACCAAAAAATTCCAAATTTTTATACAATTACTAAAGATGTACAAAATGAGACCTTTACTAAATAAATTTCAAAGATTCATGTAAACAAAAAGTTTGATCGAAATAATATTGTTGTTAATTTTTTTTTTAATGCATTCAATTCTATTGTAAATAATAGTAAGGAAAAAGATAAAAGAGTTGCTCATAGAGTAATAACATCATTAGTAAGAAATTAAAAAATTAAAAAGGCTCAATTATTAAGGTAAACTTGTCTTGAATTAAGCCTAAATCGTAACACATTATCAAAAGTACTATCAATAAGATCATGATTAGAAAGTCCTATTGAAAATCATACTTGGGCTTTTAGCAATAGGCTTCCATGAGTCGATAAGAAGTTAATTAATAGCACAAAGGATGAAATTCAACAATTTTGGCACTCTAACTCTAGATTTACATATGAGGTTGGAAACAACATTTTTTATACTCTACCTAGGCCATGATTTTGTTATGAGTACAAAGAGTTTATGATAGAAATACATCCACATTATTAAAGGGTGCAGGTTAAATATTATTTTTCTCTTAAAATTTACTTCATATAAATGTAGGTGTTTGAGAATAAAGCCATGAAAAGTGAATAAGGGACCATCGAGATAAATTTTGTATGGTGTATACTGGCCTAATTCATAAGGAATATTAAATTCTTTTCATTGTTTAGTTGGTTTTAATCAATGTTGTAATGATTTATTAAACATTTTTAACATTTTAAATGTAGGTGCTCTGGGGAGTAAAGCAAGATGATCTAGCCTGGCTGGAGAAAGGATATAGGTAGAGAGGAGGAGTGACCTTGACAAGGATTGAGATATGGATCACCTCAAGGTGGTAGATATGAGTGAAACATATCCATAGAGAAGGAATACCTTAGGGGCACCTTTTTAGTTGTGTGTATGCTCTACAGAGTGGATTTACTCATGAGTGCTTTGATGTATTTGAAGACACATTTGTTCATGAGAACATAGATAATATGATATGGGAACTATTAGTTGTGTTGATGATGGGTGTGATATTTTATGTGTATGTTGATGATGTGCATGATATATATAGTTATATTTCTTGTATTTGGATGCTCATAGGTATGGATGTTCATGAATATTATGTGTATGTCTAATGGTGGCATGTGGAAGGATAAATATGGCTATTGAAAACTTTACCATTATCTTGACAACTAATTATGGCTATATGATTATCTTATTGTAATGAACCTAAGTTAATTTGATAGATATTAGTGAAGTTGAATTAGGAAGCATGGATTGTGCTTTATTATACACATTTTACGTTTAAAAATATGGGTCTAATTTTTGTGATATTGAAAGTCAGTTAAATTTCTTCAATAGTATATCCAAGGTATAGGGATATATTAGTGGTAAGAGTAGTGTAGGATAAAAAGGAGAATGTATAAAGAGGGGAAGGTCTAGAAAGGTAATGACATGGTAATGGAAGGAGAAGTTACACTATAAGGTTATATTTTCATAGGATAAGGAGGAATGGTATGAAGAACGTATATGTATAGGATAGTGCTAGTAGTAACAATGGTGTGAACATATGTAAAAGGATGGGAGATAAGAAAAATACTAGTGGAGAGAAAGGCGGTAGGACATAGGTGGTGGATCCCATGGAAGTGGTAACTAAAGTATGATAGGAGGAATCATTATCAGAGGATGAAGGGTAGATGGATGCATAGAGGGTACAACAATATTAAAATCCATTAGAGTGGTAATATTATGAATAGTATTAATTCCCTAAGGATAGCCACCTAATACATTATATAAATTACTAGCCAATGAGTGAGGATATTTAGGGTGGAGAGGTGCATCAATACGTAATTATCAATTTAGGAAAATATCTTGTTTAGCAACATATGTATCTAGATCATAGTCTTGATCATTATTTTTCATCTTCTTTAATGTGGCTCTTTATATGGATGTCATTAGCTATTATATCAAAAAATGATTCAATCGTCATTTTATTTGCTAGCCATATTAGAGTTAAGATGAAAACTCCATAAAACAAGATTTTAAAGGATATTAATTTAACTAGATAAAAGATCAAGGAAAACACTCTCAAACATGAAATATACCCCAATTGCTTAGACAATGCATATTTCCTAATAATGTGTGCAACTAAAAACTAATAACATGTAATGAATGGATGTAGGTGATAATAATTAAATAATCCTAATTGAACTAGGGTTGTCCCTTTTATATATTTAAGAAGTTGTAAGAGCAAATTGTATGAAATTGTAAGATGGGAATTACTTATGAAATGTTATATGACACATAAGAGAATAAAAAAGGAGGGTTACACTAGAATATTGATTAGAATTATGAAAATCATCAAGATCATCTTAAATAATGGGTTTGAATATGTCAAAAATGGAGTGTCGATTATGAGGAGGAGGATTTGAATTTTTTTGACAAGATGTAAAGCATTTGCTAAATACATCCTATAAACCAAGTCAAGGAATATGGTGTTGGAATTTGTGCCAAATTTGGTGCCATTTTTAGGTCATTATTTTGGCTCATGGTTTTGGTAAACCACACTTGGTTTATAGTTTAAATTTTTCCTATTTATGGGTGCTTGAGATGGAGAAAGCATAATGATTTTGTAGGTATCATCATGCTACTAGAAATTACTCCATATTCACATGTTGATGATACTACTATAAGGGTATGCACATGAATATATTATTTTAAATGATATTATTATCAAATAATATAATTGGTTCATGTTTTTGGTTGTGGGATTTTTCTTCCAAGAGGATTTTCCCATGTACATAATTATGATATAAATTTATAATTTATACATTTTTCTTGTAACTAAAATTAAATCTATTTTGCATATTTATCTCTTGATAGGTTAATATGGGAAGTGTTTCCATACCTCAAATTCCTTTTAAAATACTATCCAAGTCTTAATCAGTTTACATCCTCTATCTTATTGTGCAATACCTACCTACCACCAAAAATGTGTAGAGATGGACATTTTTAATGTTACAAATGATACAATTTGTGGTTCTATTTGAACTTCATAACTTTATATTGTTTGTTTCCATATGCTATTAAGTTATTATATGTTTCACTTGGTCTTTCGATTTAGGAGCAAGCTATCCATAGCTTTGATTGCTGAAATGGGAAGGCATATTTCATTTACACATAGGACACAAAAATGTATGCAAAATGGGGAAGCAAAATAGTGTATGTTGAAAACGCTTTAAAAACTTTCAAACAAATGCAATTTGAATTCAACAAATTTGAAAAAATTCACATTTAGGGTTTCAAAATTTAACAAATAAATACATTTTGAACTCTACAAAATTTGAATTTCACATACCTGGTGCTCGATATGCAAGTCAGGTTGATGAAATTTGGAGAGATGAAGTTGAGTTTGCGTTCGCCGGAGAGAAGAAGTCAGTTTGCTCACCGTCACGGTCTCAGTTCACCGCACACACCAGGGAAAGCAACTGGTAAAAAGAAAGTGAAAATGACAATAAAAAATGAGAATGTTTTTGTTTTTTGTCATATTTAAGGGGGTTCAGTCGAACCCATGTTCGACCGAGCCCATTTAAATATGATTATTTTTTATTTAGGGTTTGTGGGTTTGGTCGAACCTATAATGAGGTTCGGTCGAACCATTGGGTTCGACTGAACCCATTGAGTTTGGGGAAAAGGAAAAAAATGAAATTTCCTTCCTCATATAATTTGTAAACCACTATTGTGGTTTGACCCTGTTATATTCGCATTAAAAATTTATTTGTAAATTTGGGGCCGACATTGTAAATATGTTTTATATTTTGGTCAACGAAGTTGTTGATGTAAATCCAGGTTGTAGATATATAAGAATGGTTGTTTGTGAAAAGTTATAGTGTGAGTGAAGTGAAGAAAATCTAGAGAAGAGAAAGTGTACGAATATTGATCTATTCATTCGATTGAAGAGAAAAGTGTGAAGAAGTTTGAGCAGAGTGTGAAGGAGTGTTTCTATCCTTAACTGGAACTATAATCAGGCTTTTGCAGAAGCTATTTTCAAAGTTCATACCCTGTGGATCTAATTCGAATTGCTTTGTAGTGTTGGGCAGTGAGCCCTTTTGTATTTATGAAGTGAGCTCTTAGCAGTGTGCCTGATTGCATGTGCATTCCCATTATTTTTCATTATAATTTTAACAAGGTATAATATTATGGACTAACATCCACCGTGGTTTTTTCCCTAACAGGGTTTCCATGTAAAAATCTTGGTGTTCTCTGTGCTTCTGATGTGTTGATTTTTCATGGTTTATTGTTCATTCATTATATCTGAGATTAAGTTAAGTTTGAAAATTTTAAATATTCTGTGACAACATATTCACCCCCCCTCTCAGTTGTATGTCCTTGTTTTTCCAAAAATTGGTATCAGAGCAGGTTCCTCTGAAGAAGTTTAAAAGCTTGAGGTGACCTGAGATGGCATCATACAAGAAGGACAGTCCTAGATTAGATGGAACAAACTACTCATTGTGGAAATCCATGATGAAGTGTCATTTGAGGTGTATTGGTGAACCCTACTGGAAGATTACAAAGAATCCATATGTTATTCCTCAGAATGGTTCTTCCACTACTGATGAGATTAAAAAAGCTGAGAATAATATCAGGGCTATTGAAGCTTTGTTGAGTGCTTTGACAGATTCAAAAATGACAAATGTGATAGGTCTGAAGATAGCTCATGAAATTTGGATGAAGCTGGAAACTTTGTATGAAGGAGATGTACATTTGAAGATGGTTAAGCTATAGAATTTGAAAGGAAAGTATGAAAATTTGAAGATGAAAATATTTATTCTTTTATGCAAAGAGTAAAATAGAGAGTAGTGGGAACATTCAGTGTCGGTGGTACCACGGAAGAAGGAATAAATTAATAAAGTACTAGGATCATTACCTCCCTCCTGAAAACAAAAGGCTCATACTATTGGAGGAATTCTATATCAATGAGCAGGGGCTTAAAGTGATTAAGTAAAACTTGGCCTTTGAGTTGATGAATTTGGTGAATCTATTCAAAGGGCCGAAAACTGCATTTGAAAACTCTTGTATCACGGAAGAAACAAGCAAATATGTATTGATCCGAGGGTGCTCTAGAAAGCCATTCAAGTGTGAGGGAAGAAGTAGAACGAGGATAAAAGAAAGAGGCCAAGAGGTTGGAAGCATTGATTGTGAAAAGAGAAGAAATGGAGGACAATATAGAAAGCATGAGAATGTTTCCCTATTAAATGTTTCTCTTGCAGTAAAATAGGTCATTTTGCATCAAGGTGTCTTGAAAGAGTTCCTAGGAATAAGCCTAACAAATCTAGATTTCAAAAGAAATGTTGCTATGCTAAAGGAGTGACTGATGAAGAGTCTAATAAAGATAATGGAAAATGAAGATGAATGGGTGTTCCTTGCTATCAAAGGAAAATGGTTTTGAGTAACTACTGAATCTACTAAAGTTGAGAGAAGCTCTTGCAAAGCCAGAGTGAAGAAAGGATGAGTGGGTTATTGGCAGTAGGATGCTCTATGTTGGGGTGAGAAAAGAAAATTTGTAAGTCTAGAGAGGTATGATGAATTGGGGTTGTAGGTTGGGAGGAATAACAATCTTGGTGTGATTAGTGGTGAGAATCTGTTGTGTAAATTGGTAAAGCGTAACAGAGTGTCAGCAGCTATGTTGAAGGCTTGAAACTGTCTAGCTGAGTGTTGGACCGGATGGTTTGAAGCAAGGACTATGATATTTGGTTCAAGGTGGAAGATCACGGGGATGCTTGGAAGTTTGGAAATGTATTGCCGAGTAAAATACAAAGGTAATATTTTTTCACTGAATGATGCCTAGTGAAGTGTTTAATTGCTCAAGTAGATGAAATAAGTTTATGGAATAGGAGGGTTGTGTCGTGGCGATTTTGATAACATTGTCAAGTAAAAGTTCCACTCTAGGTGAGGAATACTGCTAAGCTAGTGAATCCTGCTAACACAATTTAAAGGGAATGTCAGATGGGAAAATAGACTAGAGTTTCTTTTCAAAGAAAACATCATTCTAATGGATTACTAGATCTAGTACATACTGATCTATGTGGTCCCTCTAGAGTTATAAGTCTTCATGGAGAAAGGTACTTTATGCTGCTTATTGATGATTACTCTAGAATGATATGGGTTGCTTTCTTAAGAGAAAAATGTGAAGCATTAGAGAAGTTCAAAAGTTTCAAAGCAATGGTAGAGAATGAGAAAGGTCTGAAAATAAAATTCTTAAGGTCAAATAGAGGTGGTGAGTTCACCTCCAGGGAGTTCAATTCTTGTTGTGAAGAGCATGGAATCAGAAGATAGTTATCTGCTCCCCGAGCCCCTCAACAAAATGGAGTTGTAGAGAGGAAGAACATAACAATTATGGATGCTGCTAGAACAATGACGATTGAAGGAAGTAGTACTTATCACATCTATTGAGTGAAAGTTGTAACCTTTGTATACACTTTAGCGAGTAAGAAATGTAAAGTAGTAATTACAGGTAAAATCCTTTTTAGAACTTCTGTAAGCTTGGTTATAAGTCTACTGTTAAGTATTTCAAGATCTTTGGAAGCAAATGCTACATCAAGAGAGATGAGGACATAGGAAAGTTTGATGCAAGAAGCAATGAAGGAATCTTTCTAGGTTACTCTACTAAAAGAAAGGCCTACCAGTGCTATAACAAAAGATTAAGAAAAATGGTTGAGAGTGCAAATGTTAGAGTTGATGAGGACTTTGCAAAATCATACAGATATTGTGGATATGATTCAGATGACGAGGAAGACAATACAAAAAAAGGGAAAAATGCTCAAACATAGACTCAACTTCAAATTGTTCCATATGTTCTAGTAAATCAAGGTAGTCAGGAAGCAGAAACAAGTGCAAGTGTAGAAGAAAGAACAGAAGAAACAGAAGTTTGAGAAAGTTCTAAGGTTCCAAGGTATGTAAAGCTAATCGTTAAGAAAATCGATTATGGAATAAAGAATAGGGTTACTAAACAAAGATTAGCGAAATATTACGATTTCAAAGATTAGGACCTAAAAAGATGTCCAAATGAGAGTTTGCACGTGATGAACACTGGATGGAAGCTATGAAGGAAGAACTGATGTAGATTAAAAAGAATGATACATGGATACTTGTTCCTAGACCTAAAGACAAAAATGTGATTGGTACTAAATGGGTCTTTCAGAATAAACTGAATGAACAAGGTGAAGTAGTCCGGAATAAAGCAAGACTGGTATGTAAAGGGTATTCACAAATGGAAGGTATTGATTTTGAAGAAACCTTTTCCCCTGTTGCTAGAATTGAAGCTATAAGACTATTTCTTGCTTATGCTACATATAAGAACTATAAAGTCTATCAAATGGATGTGAAGTCAGCTTTTCTGAATGGTGAGCTAGGAGAAGAAGTATATATTGAACAACCAGATGGATTTCAACTGACTGATAAGGAAGACATGGTTTTTCGATTAAAGAAAGCTCTATATGGACTCAAGCATGCCCCCGAAGCCTGGTATGCTAGACTAGATAAATATTTACTAAAGCTTGGATTCAATAAATGTACTATTGACAACAATTTGTATTTCAAGTTGGATCATGGAAAAGAGTTGATTATTGAGGTCTTTGTTGATAATCTATGTATGAAGTTTGTTGATGAAATGAAGAGTGAATTTGAAATGAGTATGATTGGAGAGATGAAGTTCTTTTTGGGATTGCAAGTTACTCAGTTAGACAATGGAATTTTCATATCTCAATCCAAATATGTGAGAGAGCTATCGAAGAAGTTTGGCATGGATGACTCAAATCTTGTTGGCACTCCCATGGTAACGAGATGCAAGTTAACACAAAATGATGATTCTCCTAAGGCAAATCAAACAAGATATAGGTCAATGATTGGTAGATTTCTCTACTTAACTAAGACTAGACCAGACATTATGAATGTCGTATGTATGGTTGCTAGATTTCAAGCTGATCCAAAAGAATCTCATGTGACTGATGTAAAGAGAATCTTCAAATATCTGAAAGGAACAAGCCCGATCTTGGACTTTGAGGTACCCCTAAGGATGATGATCTTACTTTGAATGCATATAAATGCCAGTTGGTAGGAGATGTAGATGACATGAAGAGTACTAGTGGTGGTTCCTTCTTCCTAGGGAAGAAGCTAGTGTCTTGGTTGAGTAAAAAGCATAATTCCATTTCTCTATCTACTGTTGAGGCAGAGTATATTGTTGCTGCCAATAATTGTACTCAAGTGATGTGGATGAAATAGATGCTAAAAGATATTACTGTAGTATATGATGGACCTATTGCCATATACTGTGACAACTCAAGTGCAATCAACATATCAAATAATTTGGTGCTACACTCTAAGACCAAGGATATATCAATCAAGTTTCACTTCTTGAGGAAAAAAGTGAATGAGAGAGAAGTCAGACTGGAGTATGTTCCTACCAAAGAATAG
>VDFB02203617.1:0-21561 GCA_007258455.2 Sequoia sempervirens
ATGGAAGGAACTAGCAAGGCGTCTGGGAGTTTCTGGTCCTAGCGCATCACCTTTAAGGAGTTCGATATTGATGGTTTCTCTCAGGATTTCCCAGTGGCTGTTTAAGGGGGTGTATTGTTGGACAGAATACACGAGTTTTGGCATCCTCCAAGTGCAACAATATTTCGATCCAGGTTCTGGCTGAATTTAAATTGCATTGTAGAATTAGTTCTAGTCATGTTGAAACTAATGTCCACACAGTAGAGTGTAGTTGTTTGAGTTGGCATCTCTTCCATCTTATTGCTGGTTTGTATTCGAATTGAATGTCTTTGCATATAAACAAAATTTCGAATTGCATTTAGTCTGCACTTTCAAGTCATTGTATTGTAGCTGGAGTTGCATTTGTAATGACAAGTATTGCAATCCAAGTGAAGATCAATTGCAGTCTAGAGCTTACATACAAACTGTTTGTCAAAATTCCTGGAGCTGTATCTGTTTAGTTGCAGTTAGTTGATAGTCTTGGAAATCATTGTCTTGCACCTCTAGATTCATTCCAATTGTTTAGAACACTTCTATTTGAGTGCATGCTAGCATCATTTACATCAAATGCCAATTAGATCGGTCAAACGACAGCTGTGGAAGTCCAGTTGGCAAATTGTTGGATTCATATTCCTGAGCTCTTATCAGCATTTTGAGGTCAGATTAAGCAGGGCCATTATATAGCCCAAAAAATAGTCACAGCACAATAGATAGACATTAATAGCTTGGAATAAATTTTTGAAAGATCAATAATATTTATGTGAACTAGCTCCTCAGTGAGAAGTTTAGAAGGGAGTGATGAAAATTTATTGCAGCCATGTTTCTTTACCATGTGTAAATAATTATAAAATCAAACCTCTCTTCAAACTAACATTTCTTTTTACTTTATCAGGTCACTTTTAACCATAACTCTTTAATCTATTCCAAATACTCAATGTGATCTGGATTTCTTGCACCAAGTCTGAAAATCTGATTCTCAAGCTAAATAAGCCATTCCTCATATGCCTTTGCAAATACTCTGTCCAAAATATTTTGGAAAAAACTTGTGCTGAATAGGGAATGAAATATCATCCACTACAATGTGCAATGGGATGATTTTCAGTGGTAAATTATTGAGGCTTTCATAGTAGAGATCTGTGTTCAAATCCTCAAGAGACATATTACATGCTTAAAATATGTACAAACAATGGGGTAAACAACCACATCCAATTATTAGTGTGGTGTACCCGAACAAGTGAGGCAGGTGCAAGTCCTAGGTGAATTTAATGGAAGAGATACTTCCTCAATCAAGGCATCTAAGCCAAAGGCCACCCCACAAAGCAAACTTACTAATTAAGAAAAAGAAATACATCCTACCATGTGTAATCAAGTTAGCTAGCTAACTTCACACATGCATTCAACCACTTCATCTATGTGATTTCATTTTGAATTTCGTGCTCTTCGCCTACTATGGTTTGCCACAAACCTCTTCCTTTCAACAAATCCTCCAGTTTTTGCTTCTTACCATAATAGTTAAACCCTGTTAAATTAAAATGAACTTGAGAAGGCCCTATAATGAGAAGCTAAAAATAAGGTGTGAAAGGACTGATAGGAATAGACAAAATCAATGCAAAGTATCCCAAAAAATGATTCAAGCAATAATCAAAATTGTGAAAAACAAAGTCCTTATGGTAAAATGGAAATAAAAGCTCCATAGTCAAATTCTCTCAAAAAATTAGTTCCTCGGCCACTTAGCCCTTAGACTCCTACATGACCTAAAGCAAACCCCTTATGCCAATTTTAGTTGTAAGAGGGGTTAGGGAAAACATTAATCTATGATCAGCTACCTACAATTCAATTGACATGATCACTTATCACTTCAAAAATGAATCCAGCGATCTCCCAAATAAAGCCTTTGCACCGACAATTTCTAAAAATAGGTGGTGGAAATTTCATGGGCTAACCCTAGGCATCTCACTAACAAACTAGCAGCTACCAAGTGTCCAGCAATTTGTGACTACCATCTAGGACTATACAAACCCCACTATTAAAAAATAGAATCTTAGTGAACTAACCATTAAAATAAAATAAATGAAAATAGGAATTACAGAAATTGATAGAATACTTAGAGAATACAATATTTACATGGGCAAATCTTTTCAGTAATAAATCACATAAAACATCATTTTTTAATTGATATTATAGTTTAAAACAAAAGCTTGTTTTCTTTTATGTCTTTTTTTGCACCTTACATTCAATGTACATTTAACCCAAGTCAAAAAAAAGCTAACATGTATTTTGGATTACCATCTTTTTCAGAAGTGATAAAATTTTGCATTAAATAAGAAAAGACGAGTGATTTACTAGAGAAACATATTGCTGAAATAATAGATATTAAAGCTTAAAAAACACTCCAAGTCCTCCAAGGTGCCTCCCTTGGTTCCTTCACATGTGCTTATTATTTTGGTAATTTAATTTTGCAATATGCTGGACCACTGTTGCAAGCCATGCCAAATACTCAGCAAGTCTCCCTGTTCTGAGTCTCAGCAGAACAAAACTGGCTCATTTTGCTAGACTCAATGAGTTTGGCCGAATCTTGGCCAAATTTTTCAAAATTCCATGTATTTTTGTAAAATATTTATATATCATGCTTTTTCTGAAATTGCCAAGTTCTTTTGCCAAGTCTGAAACTGAGTCGATAATCATCTTGCCATGTCTGTCAAATCTGAGGTTGGCAAAAATGCCCTAGAAAATGGTTGGAAAATGTACATTGGCTCACATTCCAGATGACTAATTTTAGCAACCCAGAAGTTGATTGACAAAGTGTAAACACACAAAGCAGGCCAGTTATATCACCCTATAGATCAGCTGATAGATATGCATTCAAATGACATAGTACTGAAGTTTCTCATGACAAATTAGAGATAAGTTTTTCTCTCTTCAATTACTAAAAGTTACTTGTTGCTTAAAGAAAGATTTGAGATTTCAAATTCATACTAGAATTTAGAATGCTACATACGAGAAATCAAATCCCCGTAGAACAATTACAATAATTAATTTCCAACAGCATTGTTAACATATAACAATAGAATACCCAAGCAAGATCACAACATGAAATTTGGCAATTTTCACAGATAAGCATGAAATTCATTTACATGAGGTTCTCAGGAGTTGGGGACCCTTAGATCTTATAAGGTATAAGCAAATTTACTTGTCTGTTTAGATAAATTTCACATTGTATTGGTCTGCTTATACATGAACATGTTATTTCTCTATAACTCTTTACTAGCATTTCATGCTCTTCAAAACTAATATTAACAATATGTCTCCAATACAAACATTACCTTTTATTCAGTTATGCATTCCAAAGGCATCAATCAAGCATGAATTAGTTTTGAGCAACCATTAATTAAATAAAATTCTGATAATAAATCAAAATAAAAATATCTACGAGCATACTTCACTTGCCAACCAAACAAAAAGAATATTTTTTCAATTTAAGAAGTTTTGAAGACGAACATCAAATAAATCAAAACACATGTTATCAATGAGTGTACTTACTCGCCAAGCAAGCAAAATGAAGCATTTTGCTCTTTTAAGAAGTTTCGAAGACGGACAAAGTCAAAGTACGAGCTTATGAATAACATAATACCACCCTGCACAGTGAAAATCAAACTGTTAATCTTCTCTTGTTCACATCAGAAAATACAAGCACAATTCTTCATAGATACCTAAATAAACTGATAGCAAATTTATCAGAATAAAAAATAAACTCAAGTGGGAGCATGCAAGTCTGTTCAGTACACTTCAAATGTTAGAAAAGAACATTATTAAACTTCTATAGAACACATGATGTTTTCCTTAAATTGACTGAAAACTTAGGCAACTAGGCTATGAGAAGCCATCAACATAAAATGGACCATGTTCTACCAACAATTTAGAAAATAAAGGATTGGAAATTTACAAGCATTACGCTCTTTGAGGATATGGGATTTTGTTTCAGCATTACAATAAATTTAGATTAAAAAAATGAAGACATAATTTTTGGGATAAAAAGCATAAGATAATTATACCTGCAGTGAATCCTTGATTTTTGGGAATATCTGCACCAAGACCAGAAGGCATAATTACTATAAGTTTCTTATCTCTCTTTCTCCCTCATTTTAATGCAAAATAAAATATTGGATCAATTTTTACAAATAGAATACAAGAATAGACCATAAACACTAGACAACCAATAGCATCTGCACTGAGAGTTTCTATTATTCCATGACATTTTAGACTGCTAAAATATGTAGCAAGAACAAAGGAAATATTACCATTTAGTCATTTAGTTTTCCATCTTTTTTATAAGTAGGCCAGCTACTTCATTAGTTATTCTACTCAAAGCTTGTTGGAAATATGAAGCAAACACCCACTTGAAGCTGCAGTCTTCAATGGATCACCAAGAAGAAAAACATCCACATGAACAAGAAAGTAGTGCACTATGAGCAAGAAGACAACCTGATCAAATGATGATCTATGATGAATTGATCTAGAATGCTTTATAAATGTACAAGAGCCTTGCTTATGTAGGCAAGGATAGACGTAGTTGGATAACCACCTTGGTTACAAACATTAAATGCCTAATGCATAATTATAAATGCATGAGAGAAATTTTTAAAGGGCGGCTCAAGAATATCTTTGACTTTATTCATTACCTTTGTAACACCTGTATTTATTCTTCTCTTCGCACACTACGTGAAAATCGTGCTATTTTTATGAATGCTCAGAAATCGTGTTCTGAATTTGATGATTGCTGAAATTATTTTATTGGCAAGGACTTATGAATTCCGGTTACTGAGCGGCTAAACTAAAGGACATGTGAATATCAATTTATTTTTGAGACGGCTTTCTTGGATAGTAGTTTTTATTTTGCCGCTTATCTATATTCAAAAAGGACGTTTCTGAAGACGGTATTATCATGGGAAGTATGGCAATGTTTTTGAAGGTGGCATAGGTGTAACGTCTTTCTCAATTTTTGGCTTGAGACGTCTCTTCCTATTTTTATCGCTATTGTCAGGGGTGGTTTTTCTTTTGTGAGGCGGCCTTTGTGTTGAGAATTTTCATGACGTGTTTCTTAGGACAGAGTATCAAGTATGTCAAGTTTTTCTTATGTGAATACATTATGGAGGTCGGCCAAGGTTTTTAAAAATGTATGAGGTTGTCGATTTTTGATGTTGAGGGCGGCCAAATTTAATTCGTATTCTGAAGACATTTAAAGCCTTTTATATTAGAGTCAGCTCTTCGGAATGATTTACTAAGTGTCTACAAAGGGAGTGTGTCTGCGTGAAATGATGAGAGAAGGCAGCACAAGTCTTGTGTGAATGCTGGTGTGAATATCTGAGAAGAGTTTGAATCTTCATTTGTATCTGCCTAAGACATTTTTCGAGCTTGTGAAAAGGGTGATGTTGCGCGTAAAGAATATCGCATGAGCTTGTTAATTGATGGTTAGGACGCATTGTTTCTGAGCTGATATGATTCTAGAGCAGATTTGATTCTTTACTTTTGAAGCCGAGTTATTTTTGTATCAACCTATGCTATTCTGGGTTGAGAAACATTATGCAGTTGCGTCTATTGTTTTGAGCAATATGCAACAAGATATATATATGATAGGGAGTTTATACGGTATGTGGAGTTGAGTTATTGGGTGGCCTGGTTATGATATTTTGTGCTTTGTATAACGTCTGAAAGTATGAAGACCTGGATGAAGAAGGGTATTTCCAGTTTGAGTGTGGAACAAAGTATGGTGTTTGCTATTCTTGTATGAAGTTTTTATTTTTGAATCCTATTGGAAACATGAGCGACATTATCTCTTGTTTTGGCACAATAATCTTGGGTGTACAAGACAGAGGATGTAGTATTTCAGATTTCTAATTTTGGACAGCGTGTATGTAGTTGTGAGCCTCACAGTTCATGTGAAGGCAGCATTTGAAATCAATGTTCTAAAATCATATTTGTGAAGTCTGAAGTTGGTGTTTCAGCATCACTGGAGTTGGTGCTTCAGTTGCTTAGAGAATTGGTGCTCACCTATGTAAACAGGGTTGGTGCCCTTTGAAGAAATAAAAGCAATATTTTGCTGTGGTTTTTTACCTGAAAGGGTTTTCCATGTAATCATGGTGTTCTTGTTTATGGTGTTTATGTTGCTCTTCATGTTCTAATTTCTGATTTATATGGGTACGCTATGATTCACACATTAAACAGTTGCACATAGTGTATTGCAAAACATCATAATAGCAAAACTGATTATTATAATCGACTCAAAGTGCAATGTATATGAACACCAGATTACAAAGAAAGCTATAAACTTCTCCATTAATAACATCTTAAACAACACTCACAGATTATAGATAGATACAGATTATAGATAGATATATTATGTAGATGTTACATTCCCAGTTTGATGATACTCGGCCAGCAAGAATCAAGGCGCGGTCCAACGTCACCAACAGTGATATTTAATTAGACATATATGCTACCGTCAGGAAATATAGAAACATATCGCCACATAGACAACCAATGAATAACAATAAGAACAACCATGTTGTCATCAATGATGGATCCGAACTTTCACATGGCAGAACATCACCTTAGTCTCCAACAACCAATATCGGGTCTTCTCATGGTTGTGATATAAACCGAACACACCTCTTGTGAATAATAACCCTGTGCTATTACACACAAATGAAGCCAGTAATGACGAAGTTATCAGAGCCTGTGATGGCGGAGATATATTATAAGTCAGCCTGATGCCTTTTCATTCCTTCACCAGTTACTCTTGAGCAAATCGACCCCATATGATCACCGCAGATATGAACTAAGGAGATTAAACACTAGTCCCGATTTCAATCCTCCATAGTACTCCACCGCGCTGGTTTGCACTCCCATTGTTCCATCCATCACGATTCCATCTCGAGTCTATGAAGAATGTTTGACCACGAATGGGTTCTTGTCCAAGCGTGGTCCTCCAACTCTGAGAGGTTTCATTCTCAGAGATTTCCTTGCAAAAGTTTCAATTTCATACAAACTTATGTGCTGCTATTCAATCCACCCGATGATCAATATATTTGCCAACTTTCAGTTTACCAAACTGAATTATTTCATTAAGGACTTTAATAGTGACTTTATCAAGTCACAATTATAATTAATTAATTAAATAATTAAAAAGTCTTAAAAGATAGATAAAGACCATTTTAAATATTTAATTAATTAATTCTAATTCTGTTTTGGCTCCATTGAAATAATGGGGACATCACAATCACAATTTTTCAGCGGATTTTGTGGGGCTTTTTGCACTTCATCCATGGATTCATCAATGTTGAGGCATGGCTATGGTATCAACAATGTTTTCTCATGCCTCCAACTCAGGTTTTGGTGTACATTTGTTTACATATCATTGGCAAGGTCACAACTAGGGTTTCATTCCCTACCACGTGATCTCTTTTCTTGCACCTCTTCTAAGCATTTAAAAGCACTTTGTGCTCACTTATAAAAGGTTTTTCCTTTGTTTCTCTAGCAGAGTATATGTATTTTTGGATTTTCTACAACTTTAAACAAGCTCCATGCCTCTATAATAATGAAAACCGCTATGTTACCTCTTCTCACATCTTTCATACTGTGCAAATCTTCTTTCCTCTATGATTGTATGATTGTTTCTATGTTTTTCTATGTTTGTATTTTGTGTTAAACTCGTTTTTAGGAGCTAATTGTGGATCATCTCTTTCCCTCTTAGTGTTTGTCAAACCCTAACCTCCATATATGTTACCTCTTCTCACATCTTTCATACTGTGCAAATCATCTTTCCTCTATGATTGTATGCTTGTTTCTATATTTTTCTATGTTTGTATTTTGTGTTAAACTCGGTTTTAGGAGCTAATTGTGGATCATCTCTTTCCCTCTTAGTGTTTGTCAAACCCTAACCTCCATATAAACCTCTAGGAACTGGTATAACAGAGAACTGTATGAATTCACCTAGCAATCCAGTTGATTCACTGTGTTGTAGTGGGCAAGAAGAAACTCGATTAATCTAAGTGCATCACTACCCTTTAAATTTTTTGCATCTCTCTCTTTCCCTCTACAAGCCGTTAGAATAGACTTAGTATATAGGTTTTTCAGTGCTGAGTTGGATCAACACTCTGCATATAAATTAGAAAGGAAGTTGGCCTTCTTCAGAATTCTGAACTCAACTACAAGGGTTCCACATCTTGAGATCATTCCCATTGTGTCATTGGAATGCTGATCCAATTTCAGAAAGGTGCAATTTCATGTGACAACAGGTGGAAAACAAGATAACAAGAAGAAATACCATTTAGTCAAATGGAAGCAGCTTACAAGAACCAAAAAAAAGAGTAGTTCTAACCAAAAAGGTGATAGGCTAAATTTCTATGCCAAAAGTATTATTTTCAGCCTAGCAAAGGTATTCCTCAGCACCCTTCTACCATCAAGAAGTCCCAAATTTGGTGAAACATTGAAGCTGATGTTCCCTTTATTTACCAGCATCTCTCTCGGTTGTCTAGTAATGGATCTAAGATACATCTCCTAAAGGACAAAATCATGGGAAATTGCAAACCTAGAATCTCTAATCAGGTAAAGAAATGGCTCAATCAAAATAATATTCTCACCTTATTTAAAGTCATGAATTTTAATGGAGTATCCAAAGTTAAAAGCTGCTATGAAATTTATCTTCCAATGCATGAGAGAAAGATTGGTAAACCTTCACTGTTAAGATAATATTTAATATATCTCTATTTTGTTAATGGTCAATATTATAATGTGTTTAGTCTGTCTACAGTTGTAGGTAGTTAGAAGTAGTTGGCTTCATTAATATCTATAGTGCCTTGTCACTGCTTTATATTGTAATCTTTCTTTTTGCTAATACAAGAAAGAATTTTCTAGAACATGGTATCAGAGTAGAACTAGGGTTTTTGGGCGCCATTTTTTTGGAAAATTTGTGGTTTCATTTCTGTAAAAGTCGTGCTTTTTTTTTCTCAGAAAAATTGTAATGTCCCCATATTAGAGACATAAAAATGCACATAATTTCTTGTTCATGATTAGATAATTTTAGGTTTCACATCTTAGGAATAAGTCTATCCAAAAGGCATTATCATCTAAACCATAAATTAACATGGTCAATTATGACTTCTTCTCCTAATTGGAATAGAATTTCGCCTTGTCTCCTCTTTCCTAGCCTCATGGGACGACAATTTACTGTGTTAAGGCGCGTGAATGCATCTCAAAGTGGACTCCCTCAATGTGTTCCACCCATCTTGGGATCATCCATCAGTGGACGATTTACCAGCTCTTCCCCTCCACAAACACACAGTCCATTTTGAGCGCTACCAAGAAGAGAGTTTGAGCCCGAAATCTATATGTCTAATATAGTTATATTTATCTCAAATATGTATGTGTATATATATATATATAAAACATATATCTCCAACTCCAACCTTTACCATGTTCTTAATCTATTCATTTAATATCATTTATTTATTTTTATTAATTTCCACATCATAAACTGTGGTTGTTTATTTATAATATAATTTACTCACTATATTTATTTACTGTATTTTATAATAAATCAGAACGTGATCATACACTGACTGTATTTATCTTTATTACGTATTTATTATTTACATACTATCTATAGTACGAATATTTATTCCTTACCTTATTCATTGATCTGCTGATAGCCATCTTCTCCTCCAGCCACGATCTTGGGTATTAGTGATCAAATGTTTTTGGAATGACTACCAGATTGTGGAAGATACTCCTTCCGTATTTTCCTTTTTTTTCTTCCTCTTCCTTCTATTCGATATTGATGCTTTTATTTGAAATTGGCTGCTTTATATAAATGACTCGATCTGCCTATAGGCACGGCCCTTCATGCTTCATGCCTTTGGGCATTAGTCGCACCTCTCTAGAAACTACGTAACCCTTGCATATGGTAGTTGCTCTTTTCATTAGACATGGCTGTTGATGTGGTGATTGCTGTTTGTTTTATTTGTTAATTACAATGCCTTCTTTACTAGGAAATCGTTGTTGTTTAAGGATGGTTAATATGCCTCCATAGGAATCAATACCTTTAGACTCCTTTATTTGCTGTTTAGTATATTTTATTTATTTAAATATTTCTTGTTTTATATATTTTATTAATATTTTTTTTATATTATTTTTCTTGTGAGAATTATCTTTATTATTATGATATTTATAATATCATCTTACGGTGATTATAATTAAATTTGCTAATATTTCTTATTTTTATATTTATAATGTTATATTTGATAATTATAATATTTAAATTGCTATTATTCATTTTGTTAATATTTATAATATTATATTATGATAGTAATATTAAATTGTTAATATTTGTAAATAGGTAATTTGTCATTTATTTTATTTTATTTTTGGTTCTTCTGCTCGTTTTTCTGTAGGCCCGCGACTTGTCTTCCCAATTTGTGTTCTTCTCTAGCGCGGTTCTCCTAAAACATGAAAGTCTTTGGCATCGCGTCCAGCCTATGACGTCTTTCTGGCGGATTTCGTAATCTCACCTCTGCATTTTCTGTAACGCGTTTTCATTGAAAGTCTTTGGCCACGATTTATTTTTGGGTGATGTTTTTCTATTCAGGGTTTTGTTTGAGCACCGACTTTTGGGTTTAGGCCGCACAACTTGAATTTTGCACGCGTTTTTTTTTTTTGCAACAGAGACGCCTAGGATGCTACCTTTTGTTGGCTCGATTTCGTGCAAATTCGAGTTATTTTCTACAACTTTTTGAAGCTCTCATGGCCGCCGAGGGTTCTAGAATTTTTGACTAGGGTTTTTACCCTCTTTTTCAAGTCGATTTTTTTTTTATTGCAGATTCTTGGTGGGTTTTTTGAGATCTTAATTGGGTTGTCGTTCGATTTTACCGAGTACCTCGTTTTTCGTGCCTCAAAATTTGTGCTGTTAAAATTTTTTGGGTATTCCTAAATCCTTCTAGGTTTTTATTAATATTTTTTGGGTTTTCAATAAAACCTCGAAATCCATGCTAGGGTTTCAGTTTTTGCCTTGGATTTTGTTTTGTAGCACCTGTTTCTATTTTCTGTGCATTATTTTGTCCTCACCAGTTTGACCTCGAGGTACGTGATGGCATCTCTGACGAATATTATGCTCAAAAGCAGCCAGAAGTTCAACAGGAAGAATTACAACACCTGGAAGCAGCGCATGATTACAATCTTTGAATATCGATGTCTCGATTAGGTCGTTTTGGGGAACTCAACCCATCCCACTGCAGCTGGAAAGGACCAAGACAAAAGGGATGAACGCAACCGGGAAGCCATCATGCTCATCAAACTCTCAGTCACAGATGAGCAACTACCTCAAGTACCGTCTAGCAAAACTACTATGGAAATCTGGGATCATTTCAAAGCCTTTCATGAAACCTCCGACAAGAGCAGAGCGTTCTTTCTCAAAAACATATTTTTTTCCATCATGATGGATGAGACAATGTCCTTACAGGAACATCTAACGAAGATTAAGGACATTCGTGATCAGCTGGAAGCTATTGGTTGAAAAATGGAGGAAGAAGATATGGTGGTCATTACTCTGAAAAGTCTCCCATGTTCATATGAGCATTTCATTGAAACGCTAAATATCACCTCCACCAATGTTGATCTCAAATTTGAAGATCTTTGCAACAAGCTCTTGCAGCAGGATCGCTAGAGACAGCAATTTGGAAGCAGTACCAGTTCCACCTCCATAGAGCAAGCGTTCTTTGCCAAATCTTCTGCTAAGAACAAAGGGAAGGCGTAAACTTCTCAGTTGAGAATCTCTGGTTCTTCTCAGGATAGCAAGAAGAAAAAGAACGTTCAGTGCAATTCTTGCCATAAATATGGTCACATGAAGGTTGACTATCGCATTCGATTGGCTTCTGAACAAAAGAAGCAAGGAGGATATCAACCAAAGGCAAATGTCGCACAACACACTGAGCAGAAAGAATCTGCATTCTATGCGTTTATGGCCAAGCGAACAGCAGATCCAGTAGAATCTTCTGCCTGGCATATTGATTATGGGGCTTCGCGGCATTTTACTCATTGTTGGGATTGGTTCACAAAATTCGAACCATTCTCTGATTGTGTCATTTCTGGAGGCAAAGAGTACACAGTTGCTGGTAAGGGCACAATCCAGATTCACTCAGGAGGCAGAAATTTACTCTTTCTTGATATTTACTATGTTCCCGGCATGGAACATAATCTCCTCTCTGTCAGCCAGATCATGCAGCATTCTCCCCAGTTGGATGTTGTTTTCAGTTCCTCCACTTGCAGCATCATTGATCGGGAGACTCATACTAGAATCGCTATGGGACTTGAGGATCACGATCTATACAAACTTAATGATTTCGGTGATTCTCAGGAGCACGCTCTAGCCGCCAGGAGTACAACCATCAACAACCTTTGGCATTAGCGTTATGGGCACTTGAATGTGCACTACCTCTTTCAATTGTCTCAGGAGGGTTTGGTTGCTGGTCTACCTACGATCCAAACTCAAAATCATGGAGTTTGTGGAGCCTGTCAAGCTGGCAAGCAGCATCGGACAACATTCTCCAATGGTGGTTCTTGGCGAGCCTCCAAGGTACTTCTACTGGTTCACGCTGATGTATGTGGGCCAACGAATACTCCTTATGTTACTAGGTCTAGGTACTTTTTATTGTTTGTTGATGATTTCAGTCGGAAAATGTGGGTGATCCCACAAAGCTGGTTTACAATTTCTGGGAGGAACTGATTTTTGCTAAAATCACATATTTTTAGAAAATATAATGATTTAAGCGTTAAAAGGTTCCATTTAAAGAATTCCAATTGAAGAGGGTTTGATCAAACTACCTTAAATCAAACCCCCTTGGATAGAATCCCGCTAGTTTTAAACCTTACCTATAACAGTCTCCTTTACACCTATCAAAATGCTGATAAAAAACCACTTTTGATTTACCTTTTGAGGGATCAAATGAATTCATTTAAAATTTATTTCACCGAAATAAAAGCTTTTGTTATACACATGTGGAAAAATAACAAATTATTAAAAAAAAAAAATTAAAAATATTAGTGCACTAGATATTGAAGTCCTTGATCCAACAAAGAAAAAATTAATTTTGGAAACATACAAAAAGTTCGCTTATCAATTCGTGCTATGTCGAATTATAATTGGTTTGAATTCAAAGCGATTAAAGAAAAGAATATTCAATAAAAAACTATCTAACCAAGTGGAAGCACTAGATATCGAGCTACAAATCTAAATTTAAAAGAATTAGAATTTTATCCTTCATGGAAAAAAAGAGTTATCGTTATACGGTGAGAGTCACTTTTTAAAAATGTTGTATTTTGAAAAAAAATGGTTTTCAAGGGAGATGGAAAAAGAAGTGCAATCTGATTCCAAAAATTTTGAAAAAAATATATTTAGAATCTATAGACAAAATTTCACGAAACTCTAGTTTGCATCATCTTCAAATTCCTCACGGTTTAGCCACTATAGGTGCCCGAAAGTGAAGATTTAAGTTAAAAAAAATTATTTCATTGTCCAGTTTGGAAAAAAATTGTAAACCACTATTGTGGGATCACCCATGTGGGTGTATTTTTTGAAACATAAATCAGATATGTTTAGTACATTTCAGCAGTTTAAGGCCTTAGTTGAGAAGGAATCAAGTTCTCAAAATGTCACTCTAAGGTCAGATAATGGGGGGGAGTTTTGTTCAACTGACTTCTCTTCTTTTTGTGCTACACACAACATTAAAAGACAACTCACCACACCATACACCCCTCAGCAGAATGGTGTCGTTGAATGTAGGAATCGCACCATTATTGAAATGGCTCGTTCTATGTTGGAGTACAGAAATGTACCTAAGAAATACTGGGTTGAAGCAGTTTCTACTATAGTCTACCTCCTGAATTGGTCACCTACACAAGCCGTTAAGAAAATGACTCCAGAAGAAGCCTGGTCAGGACGTAAGCCTAAGGTGGGCCATCTGAAAGTCTTCGGTTCTACAGCTCATGTATGGATTCCAGACGCCAAGCGTGCCAAGTTGGACTCCAAGAGCTAGACACTTATGTTTACTGGTTACAGCAAAAATCACAAGGCATACAGGTTGATTGATGTGGAGACAGATCGTCTCATATTCAATCGTGATGTTGTGATTGATGAGACTACTGGTCCATTTGTTCCTACTACTAGTCCTGCAGATCAGCCAAAGAAGGTTCCTGATGAGGGTGTTTGTCTTCCTCTTGGTTCCCCTGATGGCAGGGCTTCAGAGCATCCTGACTCTGAAGATGAGGAGTCTACCGATAATGATCTAGCACCACCTGATTTTCCTCAAGACTCACATTTAGATGACTTTGTTCCAAAACTCCCAAGAGATGTTGTTACTCCTATTTCAGATGTTGGCACATCTACTCGTCGTCCTAAGTGGTGGCTCAAGACTATTGGGGATCTTCATGATGATGAACTCATTGAGGGCAAATCAACTCGTAGCAAGAGCAAGCAGCAACACACCGTCAATTTTGCTCTTATGGCCAACATCCACAGCATCTACGAGCCTCATACATATTCAGAGGCTAAAGGAATTCTAGAGTGGGAAAGGCTATGGAGACCGAATATCATAGTCTTTTGAAGAATCACACTTGGGTTCTTTTTGATCTACCTCCTGGGAAGAAACCTATCAGTTGCAAATGGGTTTATAAGGTCAAGTATCATGCCGATGGTACTTTGGATAAATACAAGGCCAGATTAGTTGCTGGAGGATTCACACAGCGGGAGGGCATTGATTACGAGGAGACCTTCGCTGCTACTTGTTGTGACCTTTTCACACATCACCCCATTCAAAATAGGGACCCCCTAATTTTTGCTCCATTCTGGTCTTTTGGCTTTGGTTCTCTCTCTCTCTCTCTCTCTCTCTTTCTGTTGTCTGCCTTTCCGAGGTGTGCCCATCTTTGAGCTTGAACGTAAAATTTTGGCTAAGTCTAAGAATTAGGGTTTGTACTTTTCTGGTCAATTTGAAGTCAAATAGAGTGAATCAGTTGGAATTTGAGCTTCACATTGCAGATAGCATGCTTCCAGCAGGTCCCCAACAAAATTTTATCAAATTCTGACAACTTACTATTTTTAGTAAGTATCTAATTTGGGACCTTTTCTCAGCACTTTTGAAGTTTCGATCATTACACTGCATCCAAAACACATCAAGCTGCTCGTCTGCAAAATTTGAGCCAGAACTAACAACTTTCTATTTTTAGCAAATGTCACCTTCAGGAGCGGATTTTAGGGTTTATATGCAAAGTTTTTCAACGCATGTTTGGAGATTCTTTTTGGATTTTCTGAGACCTACGCGATGATATAACATGCGAAATCAGACGATGAATTTCAGTATTCAGCCTTCAGAGGCTATTTTTAGGGTTTGCATGTTGAAATTTTCTTCGCATGTCTGAACATTCCTTGTGGGTTTTGAGGGCTTCACCGATTGGTATAACATACAAACGGGGTGAGGACTTTTTGGAGCGTCTTTAAAGAGCTATTTTTGGGGTTTTGCATGCAAGGATTTTCAGCATGTCGGTTATTCTTTATGGCTTTTCAAAACTCACCTTGATGATGTGACATGCAAGGGCAAGATGATCGCACGAGACTTACTATTTTTTAGCGAGGTGTGATGGAGCCGCGACTCTCAACCTCAAACCCCAATTTTCTTAAGTCTTTAGATGTATTTTAAGTTTTTTTAGAGAATTCTTAATAGACAGAAGAGAAGGGGCGCACATCATATTTGCTCATAAAATGAAAATTAACACTATTCGCTTCAGAAAGAGAGAGTAGATTGCATTATTATATAGAGACAAATAGAATGCAAGTGATACACATACCAAAATAGCTCCAGATTATTTAAATAAAGAAGTTGCCAGATCTACAGCCGGAAAAGGTGAAATCAAGCATATGAGCACGCCAGATCTCCAGAACTCATTTCTCCTGCTCAAAAATTGGATACAATGCCTTAGAAATGCTGGACGCCAAAGAAGAAGCACTGAAATGATCAAAAAGGAAGGCGTTTCTTTAAAACCCTTCACACGCCTTTTCCAGAGAGGCACAAAAACCAAGGTAAATGTACGGCCAAGGAAAGAATGTAAAGAAACTTTGCTGGAGGCCTCTGACTCTGAAGGAGGATGCGCCACCAAGAAGAAACCCTCATTTATTGCAAAGAACAAACAACTGTATATATATAATCTCTGTCTGCAACTGTAGAACCTCTGTGTGAAGCTCTCAACTGTACTGATTCAGCTGATCTTTCACAGCCTCAAAAGCACTCAACACTGAAGAGTTATCATTCCTCAATGGACAAATGTTCAAACCCTGTCACAAGAGAATGCACAGGAGAAAAATAGCACAAGGCAAATTGAAATAGTCAAAAGATGAGTTTCATTTGCCAGAGAAATGCTTTATACCCAAAAGGGCACGCATTTCAAGAAGAATACGCCTTTTTTAATCATTAAAATCTTTTAAAATTGTATTAAGTCCTTTTCCATAGTTTTCCACTTAATACTTGAGCGCACCCTTTTAATATTTTATGTCATTAAAATATTAAATCTCCTTTTGAACATTTTTTAAGTGATATTAAATATATTAAAGTCGATGTGACTTTAATAAAACATTAAGTTAAATAATTAACTTAATCACTTAAAATTCCATAACTCGCTCAAAGCTCAGGATAATCCAGTGCCGTCAGAAGCTGTGGACTCCTGAAATGCCAACGCCTGCTGTGAACCAGTCACTGAGCTCTGAAAACCAAAACGATCCAACTCTCCAAAATGTACCACTGACCCTCTAACCACCCTGGCTAGCCCACAAGGGTCCAATAAAGGGCTAACACACTGTTCTCGAGAACTGTCTAGCGAGGGGACATCACAGTCCGCCCTCCCCGAATTTGCTTGTCCACAAGCAAACTCAAAGCCGGATGCTGAAGAATACTGTCACTCTCCCACGTCGCATCCTCTGCCGGTAGATCCCTCCACTTAACCAAGTATTCCCTGATGACCCGCCTTCGGAGATGACGCTCTCTAGAGTCCAGAATGGCCTCAGGTATCAGAACTAATTTCCCCTCATCATCGGGGTGGAAAAATCAATAGAAGGAGTGCGATGTTGTCCCAGCGCTTTTGGTGACATGGGTACCACTTATTTGTGAACCCCTCGCATCCCTTACAGGAAGATCAATCATAAGCCACTTGACCCCTGCGTCGACCTTTCACGAAGAGGCCCATAGTGTCAGCGGCTTAAGGGTTTCACCGAGGCCTTCTTACAAAGGGTAAAATTTGCCTATAAGGCTGAAGCTTTGTCAGTACACCAAATCCTTCGATCTCGAAGACCACTTTCTACTGGAGTGCTTTGGTCGACATATTATTTTTGCTGATTTTGGAGAAACTTCTGTATATTCTCCACCCCGAGTGCCCTCGCAATATCACGGTTCTCTGTGATAAATCACCGACAGCGGGAACTCGCGTCACTTCAACCAATAAGTCAAAAGCTGGGAGGATGGAAACATCTATAATGCTGCGATGGTGTCATCTGGATGCTCATGTGATGGGTGGTGTTGTAACAGTACTCACATAAGTATAACCACCTCACCCATGCCTTCTGCTGCCCAGAACTATAGTTACGCAAGTACCCTTCCACCCATTTGTTGACGATCTCCGTCTGCCCATCTGTCTGGGGGTGGTAGCTGGTACTAGGGGTGAGCTCTGTCCCACAAAGCTTGAATAACTCCTGCCAGAAGTTACTCATAAATCTGCTGTCCCTGTCACTAACTATACTGCGAAGTAAACTGTGCAGCCTGAATACCTCTCGGAAGAACAAATCAGCAATCTGAGTAGCCGTGTGTGTAGTAGTGATTGCGAAAAAGTGTGCATATTTCGTCAATCGATCTACCACCACGAAAATACTGTCCTTCCCTTGAGCTTTTGGCAAGCCCGTGACGAAGTCCATGGACAAACAATCCCACTTCCTCTCAGGAATAGGAAGCGGCTGTAGTAGACCTGCAGGATATGTGTGCTCTTGCTTGTTCTGCTGACAAACAAGACATTCCCTGACATATTGGAGAACATAAGACTTGAGACCCTTCCAAGAGAATCTCTCCCGTACCTGCCTATAGGTCTTAAAGTAACCGGGATGCCCTGCCATGGGTGAATCATGTAATGACCTCAAAACCCTGTCCCTCATCTCAGAACCTGGGACCAATAAAATCCTCCCTTTGTAGATGATAAGGTCATCTACAAGTGAATACCTGTCATCCTGTATTGATCCATCTACTATGCTAGAAGCCCATGGGTCCTTAGCATACTCTGCTACTATCAGATGTCTCCAGTCTTCTGAAACCAGTGTAATAGAACTCAAGTGAGGACGGCGAGATAAAGCATCAGCAACCACATTCTGAGTGCCCTTGACATAGGAGATGTCAAAATCGTAAGACTGAAGCTTGCTGACCCATTTTTGTTGCCTCTCATTAAGATCTCGCTGTCCAAGGAAATGCTTCAGACTATTATGATCGGCTTTTACAGTGAATTTACTACCAATCAAGTACTGCCTGAATTTGGCCATGGCATGCATGATGGCCAACATTTCCTTATCATAGATACTGAAGCTCCGTTCGGGACCTCTTAGCTTCCTGCTCTCGAAAGCTATCGGGTGTCGATCCTGCATGATAACTGCACCAATACCCTCACCACTGGCATCGCAATGTAACTCAAAGGGTTTAGTAAAGTCCGGTAGAGCCAAAACTGGACATGTGGTCATGAGAAGTTTGAACTTCTCAAAGCACGCCTGTGCTAGTGGTGTCCATACAAAAGCACCCTTCTTAGTCAAATCAGTTAGTGGCGCAGCATGCCGCGAGAATCCACTAACGAACCGACGATAGAAGGCACACAATCCTACAAAACCCCTGAGCTGTGTCAAAGTCTCAGGTGTAGGCCAATCGATGATGGCTCGAACTTTCTCTGGATCCATGCTGACTCCTGCACCGCTGATGATGTGTCCCAGATATAAAAGCTCTGCCATGCCTAAAGCACACTTGGACTCCTTGGCATACAAGGACTCCTTGTCAAGTATACTCAGTACCTCATCCAAGTGAACCATGTGTTCCTCCCATGATTTGCTATAAACCAGGATGTCGTCGAAGAACACCAATACAAATTTCCTCAAGTGAGGATGGAAAACCCTGTTCATTGTAGACTGAAACGTGGTTGGAGCATTGGTTAAACTGAATGGCATAACCAAGAAATCAAAGTGTCCACAGTGACATCTGAACGCAGTTTTCTCTATGTCCTCTTCTCGGACTCTAATCTGGTGATAACCTGTTCTCAAATCAATCTTTGAGAAGTAGCAAGCTCCATGAAGCTCGTCTATCAACTCATCTATCCGAGGAATAGGATACCTGTTTTTTATTGTCTTTCTGTTGAGCATTTTGTAATCAATACACATTCTAAGTGTACCATCATTTTTCTTCACCAAAACAACTGATGAAGCAAAGGGTGACTTACCCGGCCTAATGTGCCCCATAGCTAACAGCTACTGAATAGTTTTCTCAATCTCATCTTTCAGACGCTTGGGGTGTCGGTAAGGAGTAATCATGATCAGTTTCGTGCCCTCATCCAGCTCTATAATATGCTCAATACCTCTATCAGGAGGTCTACCAGGTGGAATTGCACTGAACACCTTCGCATGTTTGATTCGAAGTTCTTGCACATCTGGATGGTAAGAAGAAGCTTGCTGCTCCAACTGTGAAGGCATTAGCTTGCACTCAGCAGCCCACTCTACCATATCATTACGAATCAAGCGTTCCATTCTCCGAAGTGAAATCTCTCTAAGGTTGCTGTCCTTGATGGCTTTAAGAATATGATTTGTGCCATCAACGGTGAATTTCATCTCCATGTCACGCAAATTAAGTGTGAACTCTCCTATTGCATGAAGCCACTTCATGCCAAGAACTATATCCGTTCCTCCCATATTCACCACATAAAAATCTGCCTTGAACTCAAAATTGTTAAGTTTCAAAGGAAAGTCAGGTATCATCCTCTCACAGTTGAGAGTGTATCCATCTGCAACCTTCACACGTATGCCTTCAAACTGCTGAGTTTGAATTCCCCGTTTCTCTACTAACCGTGAATCGATGAAGTTGTGAGTTGCACCTGTATCTAGAAGAGATATGACCCTTTGACCAGCTAGGATCCCACGGAGTCTGAAAGAACCCTCTTTCTGCATGCTGGACATATGAGCCTCTTTTAGTTCTGTTTCCACTACAATTTCTGCCTCGTTTTCTGACTTTTCTCCATCTGTATCATAGATTGGAGCTTGCTGATCAGAAAAATCAGTCAATGCTTCTCCCTCATAAAACCACTCCATGTGCTTGTTTTGCCCTTTAGGTTTGAGGGGGCAGTCATGATTAAAGTCATACGGACCCTGTGGCCGTGGTTTGTGACCGCACCAAACAATGAGAACAAAAATAGTTTAAATTTTCTGATTCTCTCTTGATCAAAAGTATTTTTGTGTGCTAAGATGCGAGATAGATCCTGCGTTCAACTCCAAGGTTTTCCTTAAGTGCGGAATAGACCCAGTTTGGTTGATGTGTATTGCTATGTTCTTACGAGGGGACTTACGTAATTGTTCAGATTTCTTGCAGTTAGCAGCTAATGTATGATTTTGAAGGGGATTCTTGCGTGTATGATTTGGAAATGTGTGCGTTTTTCTAAAGACTAATCCCAGAAATATCACCGGAAATAAAAGGTGTAAGGCCTGAGAAACTTGTACGGCTGCCTCTAAATCTCTGAGGATATGTTGGGGCTTCGTTTTTCAACTAGACTTCAACCAAATTTCACCTAGCCTCACGTCGGACAGCCCCAGTAAAATCGGTGCAATCTTCAAAGGGATAACAAAAGATGTTCAAATTATGATTCAACATGCATACACCATCACAACGACGCATATAAGCATACCAATCACAATTGAAGTTAAACTCAAGATGATTTCCAGTGGACCACGCAAGGCAAGCTTATCATCAACAAGCTGCTAGTGGTATGGAGTAAAGCGAAGCTATCTCAATAAAACACCACACATCAAAGTAAACTACTTTCATGAAAAATTAAGCTACTTGGATCCAAAAGGAAGAAGATACCTTGCTAGCTATTCATGACAAGACGAATTCCACCATCAATGAAAAGATCTATTATCATGAAAAGTATTACACAACAATCTCCTCAAAAGTTTTCAAAGGGAAAACTTTCTTTCTTCTCCACACTATGCAAAATGATCTACTATGCTCTACTATACTCTACTCTCTAGCTCTAGCTCTGATGCTAATGTCCAATACTACTGTCTAATCTCTAATGCCATACAAATGAGGGGGACTCCCCCTTTTATAGCTAGCCAAGTCCCAAAAGACGGCTAGGGTTACAATTAATAGAGTGGCCAGAATCGTGCCACCTCAGCCCTAACCCTAAAAACTGCCAGAATAGGGAGTGGTACATTAAATGAATCAA
>VDFB02203619.1:0-29562 GCA_007258455.2 Sequoia sempervirens
CCTTAAAATATTACATAGAGAAGAATATTACAATATATCTGCATCTATGTTTTTCAGATTTTTATTACAGAGTTTTTCAATACATTTTTTGATACAGCCAAAGAACAATATTCCAGAATTACAACCAGAAGTTCTCACACTGTTTTCAACACTGGTTTTTATATACATTTCAAGTATGTCTGCCATGAAAAAGGTCTTCAAAGAATGCAAGGTCAAAAGGAAACTAAAACCTCATTCTATTTTTAGAATGTGAAGCAGAATAATAAAAATATGTAGATGATGGAAAATTAAGAGTAACGCCTATCCATTAGGCTGCAAATAATCTAACAAGAATAAATCAAAGATCCTTTTCAAATCTGCAAAAGCATTTACAATACCCAGATCTTTAATAAAACAAAATAGCCATTTGAAACTATTTTTAGAATACCCATATGCAGAATCCATCAATTCTTGTAACGAATGTAATGTGTCAGTAATGAAACTGGTAGATCTTTTAAGATTCGTGACTGCCCATTAACTAAAATTCATAAAACCTCAATGCAAAAAAAATATTTTGCTTTTAAGAACCTTCAATGAATATTTTGAGGTAAAACAAATACTTTGTTGGTAATAAGTGACAGGTGGAAACAAAGCACCGTTTTATCTTCATAACCCATTTTACCATGCTGATAGAAATAAAAGAATATCACAACAAGAGTCAGGGTAACCAAAATCTTATCATGCCAAAACTGTCAGAGATAAAACAAGAACCCATTTATCTCCTCTTTCTTTCTTTTTATTCAAATTCCTGATTCGAACAAAGACAATAACTGCCATGAAAATCAAATGATGGATGTGATACCTGTTTAGCAACATGAAATACAAATAAATACCAAATCTGTAACTCCTATGATTCCCTTCTAACCTATGATTTGTCGCTGAGCACGCTAAACATAAATCCATATACCTATATTCATTGTTGAAACAGCAAATTTCACCTCGGCTACAATGTCGTTATAAATCCAACAATAATAGTGCAGCTATGAACTTAATCTCTCTGACATGATAAAATGTTTAGCTGTCCCATACCCTTGCAAAGAGATATCATAATAAAAATAACACACTTTTCCCTATTCTCTTCTTTCCATCGATGACTTTGTTGGAATGAAAAGAGATTTGAAATCCATACAAAGTCAAGGAAAATAATGATCACCATAAAGGCGTCAACCCAATATATCCACCAAAGATGTCGACCACAATAATAATAAAAACCTTCAAGTAGCATGTACTAATACTTTCAAAGTAACTTTCAATTTTATGACAAAGAAAATCATAATACCAACATAAGCTTAAGGAGAATGATGGATGTCGATGACTTTAACCAAAGTCATTTTCAAATTCAAAAAGGTTGATAAAAAGATGAAGCAAGTCAAAGCCACATCCCATTTGAATGACCTTTAAAAATAATGCAAATAAGATGTGATTTTAAATAAAATCAACTTCCAATACTATCACATTAAATTGTGCCGAAAACTGATCCTTTGAAGAATTTCCATAAATATGACTTTTTCCAAGTCATGTAAAGTAGAACGAATCTTCAAAAAATTAATCAAAACCAAGTGAAAGCTGAGAATGGTGAATTCTCCATGAAGAGAATAATAAACTTATGCCAAGTTTAACAGAATAAGAAGGCATTGATGTAATTAACAATCCGTCTGAACTAAAGCAGAGTATTGAAGTATTGAACCACATATGCCATGATCATCATTGAAATTGCAATTCAAATGCTACAAAGCAAACCATGTTATCTTATACGTGAACGAGTGAAGACCAAAGTCATCATCCTGAAACTGAAAAGAGCGCCTGAAGGAAAAGACCAATACCATCAACCAAGTACAAGTACAAATAAGATAACCTGAGACGGCATGAAGCTCAAACTGATCAGTACCATTAGATATTAAAATTCTGAATGTAAACTGTCCACTGAATGCCAAGATAAGTAAACCATATAGACAAAACTGTACCAAGATAAAGTATGAGAAACCAACTGTCACAAAGAAGTAGAACTAACTGAAGGAATTTTGCTGTATCAAGGACAAAAACTATATATGATCACAACTGAACCAAATACACAGGTTAAGTTATCACAAAAAAATAGTTTTTCAAATAAAAGTAATGAATAGGTGGGTTGAAGGATATTTGGGATATTATTGCATTATAGATCAAAAATTAACATGGGTTAAAAGCAGTTACACATAGGAGAATGTTTCTACAAAAACATCCAACATATGCCCCTTAGTATGTTTCCATTCATGGCATTAGATTTTTATGATGCATTAACTTACATTGATTCAGTGTTCATAGAAAAAACTAGCTATAGAGGATGCCACTTGGGAAGATTCAAATATTTTTGAATATCCAAATTTGCATTGCTTGAGGGAAAACACTTTTGGGAAGGGAAATCTTGTAAATTTCTATTTTCAAAAATTATATTTGTGAGCCAAAAATCTCATTTCAATATTAGTCATGGGATAAAGAGAAATTGTTAAGGAAATAAATTTAATTAAAATTGATTATTAGACTCAAATTAATTATTATTTTTCATTTTGGAGGAAAGGGGCTAAGTAATTAATAAAATATTCTTATTTTTTATTTATTTTCCCAATGAGGGGTATGAAGGTTCATGGATATGAGATAATATAAATCACAAATCGTTTGGCATCTTCTTTTATTTTGTAGGGCTATGAATTTTTTTTTATCTTAGCTCATAAATGAGGAGTTGCAATTGGTAACTTTTGAGAATAAGGGGAATTACTTAGTTAAATATTAACCAAATAGTTCCATGAATTTAATTTTGGAAGAGAACCAATATTATGAATTATTTTATAACAAGTTTTCATGATAATTCTAAGTAGGTGTAAGAAGAGCATATTTGGCTAACTATATATAGCTAGGTGTAAAAGGATGTTATGAAAAAATGTCCATGGGCCTTATTTTAAGAGAAAATGTTTTTAAAAAGTTTTAGTTAATTTTTGTTTTGTCTAATGGGACATTGGTATTTGTTCCCCCACTTCTATATAAGTCATGTACAACTTCTTTATTTGATATATCTTGTCAATTTACCAAAAAAAATCACAACTTGAGCAACTTTGTTCAAATATATTCATTTGAGTATGAAACCCATTAGATTATTCAAGATTAAAGTAGGTAAACCTTTTGGTTTCTTGAGTTAAATCTCATACAAAGATTATATTTACACTAGAGATTTTGTGAATTTTATTGGGTGGATTTTACCATAGTTTTAGTATTTTGTTATTATAGGATTTTAAAATTTGGAGCTACAATAATCATCATATAGTTTCAAACTTTAATATCATAGCTCATATAGTTACATTATAGATAATATAAAATTTACAAGATATAGTTTAATAGTATCTACTTTAGAGGCTCTTCATAGCCAAATTATTACATTTTCCATTTTACAAAACATCTAAAATTATACTCCCATAAGACTGCTTTGAAACACACAATTCAAACCCCATCCTAGAAACCAACTAAACTCAAAAATTGATTAAGCATATGACATGGGATATCCAATAATAAATTGGATATTATATTTTCATAAGAACAACCCAAACCTGAAATAGCTCACTCATTCCTTTAATTTTCCTAAATAATAATACCCTAAAGCACTTTCTTTCCACCATCATGAGAAATTGTTAAAGAAGCTACAAACTTGTTTAGAAAATCTACAAAATGATGATGAAATAACACTTATTGCATCTTAAAAAAAAACCCAACACACAGATAGAACTTCATATTTATGAGGTAATTGCATCTATACACCCCTGCAAAGGCCTTGAATCAAGTTGTCACCTTGATCTTCTTGCAATGCTACATTCCCATATGGGACTTGATCCTGAACCCTTTTTGCACTTTGACCCGCTATTGGTATCCTCAGCTCCATTCTATGATGGCATACATGAGATCTCAAATATGAGATGGCATGAAATTTCCTCCTAAATTTGGAATTGTCTCTTCCCCTACTTTGAATTGGTAACAATAAAGAGACCCATAGAGGTGGCTCGAGGAGTCATTCAAGACAGACTTCTTAAAATTCTCATACATATCTGCATAACACTGCTTGTAAAGGCTGTGTTTTGGAAACAACCCACCTACATGACTCTCACCCTAACCAAACTCAAACTGGTGCAAATTATGGAGTAATGACTTGTTTTCCAAGTATATTTCTTTTACCACCTTTACTACAATATCATGTACTATTTGCAAACTTTGAACTAGGTCCGCAACATTAGATATGAAAATGGAAAGTAGGTTGGAGGGAAAAATTAACCTCTACGAGTCTATATTTAATACTTCTTCCCCTATCAAAGTCTTTACACAATTTAAAATAGTGGAACAGTTTACCTTAAAAACTTGTTGCAACTTTTCTTATTCTATGCAACTTGAAAACAACTTCTCCCATGGGAAGACTACAAACTTGAAAGAACCTCCAGATCACAAAGATAGAAAACAAGCACATATAATGCAAAACTCCACTTGTTATTAAATAGTCAAGGGTCTCCTTATAAAGGAGAAATATCCAAGAGCTAGAAAAAATATTAGGAGGGTTAAATATCAGGTAAATATCTAGAAAATATCTAGTCTATGTCAATGATTCATGCATCAATGAATGCCTAAGTAGGCTTAGGTCAGCCTATGTGTAGGCAAACATTGATGAATACACTAACACCCCCCCTTAAGCATAACTTAGGTGGGCATGGATAAAATGGGTCCCAGCTACTAGCCATGTTAGGTACCCATGTGCAAAGTAATCTCTCATGAAATGGAGAAAAGTAGAAAACCCTATGGAAAAAAACTACCCTCCAAAAGAGAGAAAAGATGCATGAAAATTATACACATGAAGAAGTACTACTTCTTTCACTAAGTACAATATATGATTTCCTCCATAAGAGAGAAAATAATAGAAGGTATATGAGACCCCCCCATAATACATGTCCTACTACATTAAGGTTGGATAGTTGACAAAGGATGTAGATGTAAATCCAAGAACGTGTCACAATGTTCCTTCTCTTGGGAAGAAATGAAACCAACTGAAGATGCAGGATATCTTCCCATGTGAGAAGATGTATGTATGATCTTGAATAGAGTTGAAGCTCATCCAAGAATGATGATGATGGTTCCCATGATGTCTTTGAATGTTGCTCTGGAATCTCCAAGCCAATGCTGACAAGTGACAAATACTAATGGAATGAATCAAATATCATAGAAGATTTTGTAACAGGGACCACAAGAACCATAGATGTATGGGAATAACTGGAACCATAAGAATTTGATAATTTTCACTATAGAAGCCGATGTAGGTGAAGGAAGAGAAATCATATCTGAAGAAGACAAGGCCGATAAAACTTTATTGAAGTTGTCATAAAAAAGAAGACTGATGTCCTCAATGTGTGCTTCCATGTCAGCAATGCGGGACTCTACGAAAAGACATGAAGTTTTGGGTAGATATGCATCCCAATCAACAATGCTAGGAAGACAAATATCTTGTTGCAAAGAAGTGCTAGAAGCTCTCAAAGAAACAACTCTGAAATCCAATGAAGCAACAGGAGGAGGTGGAGGAATGATGATTCCCTCTATGTCAATTGGATGCTCTGTATCTGAATCATGATGTGGGATGTGAGTTGTGATCATAGCAGGATCATGTGGGAAGGGAGAAATATTGGAGTCTCCATACATTTCCCAAATTTTGATCCATAATGCATGTGGACATTCAATATCCATGATGACATACAAAGAGTTATCTGGAATATGTAAACCAATTAATCCACGAATATGATCATAAATATTAAACCATTTATCCTTATGAGTTTGTTTCCCTAGTTCAGGGATAAGTCCATACAAATATGGCATGAGATTATGGAACCTAAGATGTTTCAGGATTCCTTCACACCAAGACTTATAGTTTCCCATTGTTAGGTTAATTACAGAAGAGTGGGTTTCATATCCCATGATTACAAATAGGTTAATTCCTTAAGACAATAGAAAATCAATAGATTAAGAACCCCCCAAATTAGATGACCCCCCTTTTTTAATATTTTTAATTTCCCCTTTGTTTGACACTTTATTTTAGTGCATATATTTGCATACAAGAATGATGGTGAAAAAAAACACTTTATATTTAGTGTGAAATCACCGTCATTAAATAGAGTTTGAAAATATAATTTCACTCTTGCAAATTTATACCAATAAAAGTTTTCATTTACAAAATTGAGAAAATAAAATATTTTAAAAGAAAGTTGGAGAGATAATTTTACAAACCCCATATGATCCTCCTATTTGCCAAACTCATTGCAAAAGAAAAAAATGAGTGCTCTTTTACAAATTTTTAACAATGGCAAACCAATAACCTTTCATTATGATGACACCCCCCCATTTTCCAAATTCATTAAAAAAAGAATTGACTTCCTCTTTTGCAAGTTTTTAACTAGACAAAAAAAATTCCTCCCTCTTAGAAGCTTTTAATGATACTCAATTAACATGTTGCTAACAGTTAGAATAAATAGTTAGCAAACAACTAGTGGTTAGCGAAAATGCAAGTTTTCAATAAATCTATATTGCTTACATAAACCACTAGTGTTGACCAAGTCAACTTATTAGAGATCAATGGAGGATTCTTTGGAAGGAATGGCACCTAGAATGGAGAGGCGTGTAGGAGGTTGACCAGATCCTGCAAGATTGGAATTGCATAGCACATTACTTATTTTAGCACAAATTTGAATGCCTGAGATTGCATTCTAGAACAACCCAACTCTTGTAGCTCTTCAAATTCTCTCTACCAATAGACTCGTTCACAAATAAATGTGAGGTACAAAACCTCTGAGCGACATCTACACAGAAGGGTTGTGCGCAGTCCAAACAGAATGGCTGGGCATGAATGAATTCAAAATGGCGCCTCCAAAATGCAAGGTGTAGGTTTGAGCTTTGAAGGCGTGGCCTCCAAATGAATCCCCACTTTGATTTATCTCTTGCAGGGCGATATCTTTGTGTGGAGAGCGATGGAAACAATGATTTGAAGCCTTTGTTCGATGCGCCCTCCAATGATGCTCCTACAGCCTTCAAAATAGAGCACTAGATCTTAGCTCACAATCACGCCTTCAAAAGATGAGCACACATAGCCTTTTCCATAGCAGCTTGAGTAGAAAAAAAAACAGCATAGAAAACACCTCTTTTTCCACAAGTACGAGCATCAACCAGAGCACACTTTTTGAGCAAAAAAGTGGCAGACGCCTTGAATTGAGGTCAGAACAATCCACCAAGAGCAAGTCACGACTTTATGGAAGTTGAGTTGGGTTGATTTTTCTTTCCATGATCAATGTGACGATGAAGGAGGCTGTGTCCAGATCAATCATTGCTTTGGTCACAAAATCTCACACCCACGCCATGCCACAAATTCCTCCTTCCTGCTGTGTGTGGTCACCTCCTCTTGTGCACCCTAGAGTTGACTGGCTATTACACCATTCTCTATCCTCAATCGCCTAATATTCATGCCCCTCACAGCAGAGACATCCTTTGCTCAGTCAAAATTGCGCCTCTTGAAGGTTTGAAACGCTTTCAGGATTGATTTTGGGATTTAAAAAATGTAGAAATAGAGGGGGAAAAAAAGACAGAGGATTAGACGTCTAGAACAGACAAAAGCATCTCAAGGAATAGCACTCCCAATCTACTTTTAACAACACCTCTCTTCAACAAAAAATCACCTCAGTTCAATGAGTATTTAGCAGAGATTTAGATGCCCAGACAATGCACCAACAGAGGGTTTCAACCGGAGCAAAGTAAGAATGAGAGTTGGCAAGAATGCATTTGTCAATGACCTGAAAACATCTTTGAATGGCTCTGATACCATGAAAGAACCTCCAGATCCCAAATGATAAAAAACAAGCACAGATAATGCAAAACTCCACTTGTTATTAAATAGTCAAGGGTCTCCTTATAAAGGAGAAATATCCAAGAGCTGGAAAAAATATCAGGAGGGCTAAATATCAAGTAAATATCTAGAAAATATCTAGTCTATGTCAATGAGTCATGCATCAATAAATGCCTAAGTAGGCTTAGGTCAGCCTATGTGCATGCAAACATTAATGAATACACTGACAAAACTTAACCCTATAATTCCATATGTACCACTCCATTTTGATGCACCTGCATACACACCCTTTTCCAAGAAACTGATAATACTAGCTACAACTGTTTATGCACATAACACTGGAAATTTTCATAGAAACATATCCTTTTATAGAGCCCTTGTCATCACCAATGCATTTGAGGAGAGAAGAACTGGAAGCATCTTAAACAACTCATGCTCACACATTTGAAACTAAGCATACTTAATGTAGAGTGATTACCAGGTACAACATACACATGCCACTCTTACTTGGCACGCACTTGACACACTACAAGGATTTCTCCACTTCCAAATAAATTTGATAGAAAAAAATCCTGCTAACCCAAGCACTTTTTGCTAAATTAGTAGATTGGTAATTGGAAAAATCCAGTAGATATTACGCCGAGGGTGACAAGCTTCCAGATTTAGGTAAACATCTCACAGATACGCAACAAGATATGCATTAAATTCCCACAAGAAAATGTGATGGAATTCATGCAAAATCCTGAGCAATGATGATGAGAAAACTGACACGATATCTACAAAAGAAAACACAATGTGTTAGAATTAAAATATCCCCCTATTGATGATAGCCACGCTACTTGAGTGTCGTGCTAGACCTTCCATGTACCAATGGCACCACATTTTCTATCACCCACCTTCTAACTTCCCATGTATGCTTATCAATCAAACTTTAAAACCACATTCAAAATTTTCCCACCACAAACATTTAAATACTTTCCAGATCCATATTCAAATTTTCCACTTCAGAATCAGCTATTTCGAAAATGCCCAGGTGTGATTACAAATGTGTAGCATCAGATACCACTATTTCCTTTCCCTCGCATCACATGTTTTTCAATTTGTTTGCCATTCTATTCCCCTCCCGATAGGTATGTGAAATGATGAATGACTGAAATTTATCCAACAAGATCTAAACTCTCTGCAAAATATATTTGAGGCTCCAAAACTGAATTTTTTTTTCCTTCTAAGCATTTACAATTATTAGGGAATCACCTTCCACATGTAATTTCAAAATTCCCAACTTCAAAGCCATTTCCAAACCTAGAAGGATTGCCTGTGCTTCAGAGATATATTGTTAGAACCTACTAAAAGCTAGTATGACCTTGTTGCAATTATGTTCCCCAATGAGTCTCAAATGCAAATGCTTGCCCTTGAAATTCCTAGGTTTCCTCTTGATGTGCCATCAAAATTGAGCATTAAAAAACTAGAATGTGGAGGTTTCCATTTGATTTCCTTTCTATTCACCTTCATTTTGTTGATTTGATGCAAACTCCCTACAAAATGAAAAACAATGTTTCTCCAGTTTTTCAGTACTATATAATCCCAACTTGTATAAATAAAAGAGGAATTCTTACATATTGTAGGACATATGTGTTAACAACTTCTAAGAATGTTTTTTCAATTTTAACTTTTATGACTTCTGCTAAAGAAAATGACTTCTTGAAGATGCATAAATTATGTTCCCACCATTTATTACATACTACAAGGGTTGGAATAACTTACCAAATAGAAGGGAAGAAAAGATGATTTAAACAAGAGAGGCCAACTCTGGTACATATCCCAAAGTGTATTTGGAAAGGGATTATATAAATTCAATTTTCCCTTGATAAATATCCAACACTCTTCTACAAAATTACATTGCACAAGCAGATGATCAACATTCTCCAATTCTTCATCACACAATGGGCATCTAAAAGGATCAGCTATTTTTCAACTTTACTAACCAATCACTTGGTAAAATCCTAAATTTCTCAATGCTAACCAAGAAAAACCCCTAGCTTTGGGCAGGATTTTACTATTCCAACAAAAAGTGTAATCCCTATGTGGTGCTAACTGATTCCTTAATGAGATAATTCTTTATAGCCTTCCTTCACTGAATAAGAACCTACTTTGTATGGCGTCCACAAAACCTTATCCGACTTCCCTAAGAGAAACACAACGTTTCTATTTATTTTTGAAGTAATGAAAACTAATTGGCCACTAACAATCAACCAAAATAATGCTTCCAAATTATTTTTCCCGTTAGGTCTTCTATTGCTCTTACATAATCCAAGAAGTTTTTACCCCATTCTAAGACCAAGGCTTCCATTATTGGCTGCAATTGTAGATTATTTCACAAAGTGGGTTACCATTCGAAGAGTCTTGCCAAAATTTCACAATTTGACTGTTATGAATTTCCTAAGTGATATATGAAGTAATAATAGATTTGCATGATACCAAGAAATTCCACATAGTTGAACCTTTTGGAAGGTTAGAAATGGTGAAGATCCTCAAGGGGTTTGTGTCATCCAAGTATTTAGCCTGCATTATCTTAGTCCACTTCACTTTCGGCTTTGTATACATGTGCCAAGCTAATTTAGCTCTAAATTCCTTATTTCAGACTGAGATATTATATATATACCTGCTTCCCCTTGATTTTTTCCCAAAATCATACTATCCAATGATATCAAAGGCACTCTTTTTTTTATCATTTATATTGCCCTTCTAGAGAAAATTCCTAATAATTCTCTCTATTTCTAAAATGAAAAACTTTGGAGCCTTATGTATTGCCAAAAAGTAGTTTGGAATTACAAATAAAACAGATTTGATTAGCAAAATTCTACTTGATAGGGATAACCATTGTGCCTTCCACACTAGAATCCTTGCTTTTAATCTTTCTATCACCTTAACCCAATAAGAAACTTTTTTTGGACCCTTGAAAAATGGAATACCTAAATACGCACATGGAAACTCCACTTGCTAAAACCCCAAAATCTTCACTAACTTCTACTGTACAACCTCTTTTGTATTGAAGACATATAGTTTGGATTTGGAGGCATTGAATTTTTTCCCTAAAGTAGAATAATATTTATCTAAAACTTGTTTAATTTGCTTAGCTTGCTCCACAAATAAGTTACCAAAGCAGATGGTATTATCAGCAAAAAGAGAATGAGTCACCAAAATGTTTGTGTTTGAAATTTTAATACCTCTCCAAATTCCTTTGATTTGTTGATGAGTGATAAACCTATTGAGTGCCTCTACCATGATGATAAATAGAAATGGGGAAAGGGGATCCCTTTGCCTTTCTCACCCATATATTAGTAAGTTTTTGCATGCTAGATCAATACAAATCAACTCCATTATTTTGGTGAAGTAAATATTTTGTGTGTAAACATTCAATATTTTTATGATATAGTTTTATAAAAAAATATCATTTTATGTTACAATGTTTACATGCAAATTGGATGGAGGTTATTTCAATATTTTTATGTAATTTTTTTTAATACATTTTAGATCTAAAGATATTTAAAAAATATTTAACTAGAGACATTACACATGACCAAAATTTAATGCTTGATCTTGACTATTAAACATTTTTTATTGTAATTATCCATTTAAAATTGTTTCTCAAATAGTAAAACATTTTAGTTGTAAAATATATATCATACATTAAGTATGTATATAATTATAATTATATAGAAATTATGAGTATCTATTCCTTCTTCTTTCTTATAATACAATCTTTTTTAAAATTTCAATAATATTTTACAATAAAAATACTTAAATACAACCATACAATCACAATTCATTCATAAGTAACATAACTTATCAAAAATAATACCTAGCATTTCCCCAAATTTCCACTCTTCACCTTATTTCACCTCCACAATTTTTTTTTTCTTCATTATGCTATGACACCTTATATTACCCAGAACTTCAATATAGTATTGAAGGTGATGCAAATAATTATATGCTACCATTTTAATTATCCATTCTCCCTCATTCACTTGAAATCCATTCCATATAAGTGATGTATTTATATCTTCTACTAAATTAGATCTATCAACCACAACCAACTACCATCCAATACTCGCAATCAAATAAAAACCCTCAACAACCCACTTGACATAAGTTTTGTGAGTATCAATTTAAATGATTGCATTAACACCATTATTAGTTTGAGAAAATGGAGACTTGTTTAAAGTTGTCTATGCTCCATCCACTATATGTTGATTATAAGAAATTTATACTAGAGCTTAGTTATACATTATTAATCACCAAAAATTCAGTACAAATTTGAATTTTTTTAGTCAAAGAAGGAAGTTTAGAAATATAGAAGGAAAATTTCTTTTCAATCTTTTGAATAAATTATTTCCAAAAGCAATAGAAACTTTCAAAAATAAAGGGGATAGCTAGAAACTTAAATGTTTCAACTTTAACAATTCAAATCCAACAAAAATTTGGGAAATGGGTTTTGTCTATAATATTAAGTTTGGTCGTTGTCATAATAATAATCATACTGTGATTAGAGGGCTCATAAAATGTATATAATCATTTTTATATTATATATACTAATTATTAAAAACATCATTTTAAATTCTAATCTATTAATCAATACTTTCTTTCTAAATGAATAATTTAAGAGAAAAAAATCACTAGTTATGGAGGTACGAAACATGTGATCATTGTAGAAAATAAACTGAAATATATTTCTATTAAATGTAAAAAATTAAATATCTTTTTTTAAATGAGAAACATTTTAATTTTATATATCTATACAATGATAAATAAATAACATTCATTATTTTCAAAATAAACAATACACATGTATTGCATGCCAACAAACTATTCTAAAAGTGATAGAATTACCTAAACTTGCATAAATTTCCTGTTAAAAATATTGTATGGGATTGTATACATGCATTCCAAACTCTATAAAATGAATATATGAATATGCACTCTACATGTTTAGAAAGTGAAAACTGCAAGGAAGACTTTATCCATAAATGATGTAGTCATGATTTAAATGTGATGGTTGACCTTTACTATCAAGCATTTTTTTAATTGCATTATCTATTTAAAATTGTCTTTCAAATATAAAACATATCTTATTTGTAAATATATATTGTCTTTTAACTATATATACTTCTTTTATTGAAATTTTAAGAATGTATCTACTTCTTTCCTTTTTCATATTATATAATCTTGCTAAAAAATTTATAATATTTTACAATAAAAATACTTAAATACAATCATATAACCACACACTACATTCCTCAACGATGTAACTTATCAAGACATTTGTAACACACTCCTAATTTTGCTCTCTTCACCTTTTTTCACCTCCACACAAAACCCCTTCTTGACATTTCGCTGCAACGTGCGTTCAAGATCTAAATAACCAGAAATGCGATACAAATCATCACGTGCTAAGATTGTAACAATCCATTCTTCTCCGCACATCTCATATATACAGTTATGACCACGTATATAGGGATCCGTTACCACAAAGCACATGATAACTGCACTTAATTGTGACCACTGATCTCCGAATCAATGAGATTACCAATTTGACTGACTGCTTTGGCGCCAATGTCAGCTTCAGAAAACAGACATTGGTTTAAAGTTGACTCCGCTCCATCCACTGCTCTTCCAATCGTAACCATTTCTGACGGCACACTCTGAAATAAAAGACAAAATACTCTCGCTTCATCCACGATAAATTTTTTTTTTACATCACTTCAAACTTTACTTACGAAAATATAGACTATCATGTAAGAACAAATTACAGAACAAAGCTGAAGGTCAATAATGAAATAAAAGAGCCTTAAAAAATGATATATATGATTGCCTGTTAAAAAGGAGTATTGAAATCATTACCTTCAACTTATAAATGCAATTCCGTATTAATGCATTGCTGCAATACCAAAGTTCTAATGTTTTTGATGCCTGCAACTCTTCAATACCTGCTATGTTCTGTAACTTCACAAGAGTCAATCACAATTACCTCCGAACAGCAAACACTTGGCAACTCCTCAAGCGCAGGGCACAGTTTAATAAACAGCCTTGTAAGCTTTATAAGATCACCGGTTTCTGCTATTCTTTGCAAATCTCTACAACTTTGTACATCCAACTTGATGAGTGTTGTTGCTGACAGCGTAATGTTTCGTAGCTTAGGACAATTATTCAACTCAAGATATTTGAGCTTCCCACATCCGTCAATTATAATTTTCTCCAGGCAACTTAGACCTCTAATACTTGGCAAAGTCTCAAGTACCGGACAGCCCTGAACGGTTAATCTTTCAAGCTTTTCACAACTAAACTCTACTGTTTTTAAATTCTGACAAACATACAAGTCAAAATATTTCACCTTCACATTTCTATCAAATGTTATCCTCTGCAGGCATTTCATTTCCCTGAGACATAAGTCCTCGAGGTATGGACATATACTAATGTTTAACAGCACAAGATTTGTAAGATCAGATATTCCTGTCAATATTTTGAGTTGTTTACAATTTGTAATATCAAGGAACTTTAATGTATTTACCCTTGTTAAATTCACTTCCATAAGATTTTCCATTCCATGAAATCTGATTGACTCAAGGCTGGGATAGTGTATTCCACTAATTAAGATCTTGGGTACAAAATTTAATCTCTAGCTTTTGAAGGTCACTCATAGGGGCTTTAACACTACTAGACTTTCCACCATTTTCTAAGGACACGTTTTCTAAACTATCTGGAAACTCTTTCGAGGAGCTTTTTAAAAAATGCAGCTTTTTCAATTGGGTGGGCGCCTGAAATTCAACATAAATTTATATAAATCTCTCAGTGATTTAAAAAACTAGCCTGGAGACAACTATGTCATAATACATTCCACTATACCATTGAAAGAGATTAAGATTTCGACTGAGAAGATCAAAATACCTGTATGCTATTCTCCCACAAGGTTTTAAGTCGTCCACATTTGATTTTCAAAAACTGTGAATTTTGTAGACAAATCCATGAAGGAATGCTTGGAGCGGAAATGCCCTTAAGCTGGAGCCATGGTAAGGAAGCTGACGTCTCACCACAAATATCTAACTGGTTTAAAAAGAATGTAACTTGACAACCCATGGACTCGTCGAACATAGAATGGAAACACCTGGCATCGATTTTGGTGAGGATATTTTTGAAACCCATTGATTCCTGCATACATAGAAGCATCTCAGTTTTCCGTTAATTTAGTAACAAGTTAAGATTTGGAATATTAAAAAATAAAGGGGAAAATATCTAAGGGTAAAAACATACCAAATATTTCAGATCTCGAGGACGCCACAGGCGAAGGGCCGAGCTCAAGTGCCATCTCTCTTCCCAAGTCCCTTAGATGGTCGTGCATTTAGAATACAATTTCCATTTTGTTTTCTTCTTCTTTATCTCTGTAATTTTCGTCTTCATTAAATATATGAATTTCTTCTACAAGAAACCTATCTTTGAGTGTTTTCAATGCATGTTGAGAGCTCCATCCTGATTCCTTCCATACTCGTTCAGCCATACTCTTTGGTTTGTTGAGAAAAAAACAAGCAATATCTGTGAAAACCTCTTTTTGTTCACCATCCAATGCATCGAAACTTATTCTCAGTCTTTTCTTTACATCTTCAGGCAGCGTCTTACTAGCTTTATCCAATTCTAAGCTCCAATATTCGGCAGGTCTTCCATGAACGTGCCGGCCCAGAACCTGAAGAGATGGAGGTAACCCTTCACACACGTCAACGAAGGCGTCAATCAGCACCTCGTATCCGCCCAATGGACAAGGTTGGCCAAAGGCATGCCAACTGAAGAGTTCCCTCCCATTATTTCTATTCATTCCTTTTAAATGATAACCAACAGTAATCCCTGCGGTTATAAGCACCCCAACATCGCGGGTTGTAACAATAATCAGAGTATTGTCAGATACATCTAAGATATCCATGACCAGTAGAGCATTTAATTGCTCCACATGATCGACGTCATCCACAACAATTTGACAGCTTAAAAGAGGGCTCCTTCCTAATTTATTTTTCAGATCGCTTGTTCCTTCCTCTATACTTGTAAAACATTCAGGATGATTGTCGAAGAGATCTTTGACAAGCTTAAGTTGCAAAGAAGGCAACTAACTTTTCACAGATGCTTCTCGCACATCAAACAAAAAACTTGCTCTAGAGTAATTTGGCCTCTTTCTTCTGTTAAACAACTCTTTGGCAAGAGTTGTCTTTCCCACTCCACCCATGCCAAAAATGCCAACAATCTTCGCTTTATCCTTCCCTTTCTTCGGTCCACACTGGTTTTCAAAATCTTGTACAAGTTCATCAAGGCATCGCTTTTCAAATTCTTTCACAAGATTGTCAAGCCCAACTGGATATTTGGCAACATCTAAATGTTTATTCCTGTGTACTTCATTTTACACTGCTACTACTATGCTTTTGCAGTCGCTGAAACTTCAATTAGAAAAACAAGGAAACAAAAACGTACAATTTCATGAGAAAATAGTTAACCAAATTGAGAGGAAGAAAATAATTAATAAAAGTAGAACTGCTAAAACCACAGAAATACTACCTTGTAACTTTCTCCCCGGCTGTGAGTGAAAGAGACTGAAGGGCTTCCTTCCACTCATTAAGCTTCTCCTCATGGTATCTGCCCTTCTCTTTATGATTAATGAATGCTTCAGCGTATACTCCGTTATCTATGTAGCGGAGATCCCACGGCTCCACTTGATAAAACACAGGGATAATCTTGCCCTTACTTTGTAACATAAGAACCAGCTCAGCCAGACACCAAGCTGACTCTGCATATTTTTTTGGAAAAATTGCGATATGAACTGAAGCAGATCTAATCGCAGTCTTAATGGTAGAAGGGAAGGAAACGTCAAGTTCCTTCTCTTCCGAATCGAGAAATGCCTGTATGCCTAGCTCCTTAAGAGAGTTGCAAAACTGAGTAGCAAGAGTGAGTTTGACATCGGGGCCTCTGTGGTTAATGAACACATCATACAATTTTGAAGATTCACAAACTTTTCTTCTTGTGCTGTCTGGTTCAATTCCAAAGAAAGCATTTAATTCCTGGTTTTGCTGGTCAGATGAAGACGAAGACGCCATTGATTACAGTATGTGTAATGAAATACGAATTTATGAAAAAGAGGAAGGCTGCCTGAATTAAATAGATCATACTGCAGGTGAGTTAAGTCCCTTCCACAAAACAACAGCCCACGCGTCAACGTCTGTTGATAACGATTAAAAGAAGAAATAGATTATGCCGATGCCGTGTTGACGGGGTAAGATGACCCTTTTAATATTTAAGTTATATAATGAACATACCTGTTTTCGTATTTAATATTTCCTCGAAACAACAGCCCGCCCGTCAACGTATGCTGACAACGATTAAAAGAAGATAGAGATAGGTTCGAGAGTGTCGATGCCGTGTCGAGGGGTATGATGCCTCGCTCTTGTCATATTTAATATTTAATATTATTTATGTAATAGTAAATAATAAAGAAGATAAAGAGTTTTTTTATATATTATAGCATTGCACCTTTGTGCAATGGGTACGCCGAAGAGGTGCGGAATTTCATTTAGGGAAAAAATTGGTGTATTTTTTCATAAATTTGTGTAGTACACGAGGTCAATTGGTAGACCATTTAAAAATATGATGTTGTTTGTGCAACAAACATCTCAACATAGAAACAAAAAAATTAAAACAAAAGCTCTAAATTGGTATGATAATCAACTTCCATTACCAACAAGCTCATATTATGTCTAGAATAGGGAGAAATAGAGAGATAGGGATAGAGAGAGGGAGTGATAGAGGGGGGAAGAGAGAGAGGGGCGTAAGGAGATAGAGATAGGGATAGAGACAAAGTGGAAGATATGTATAGAGATGAAGATGGAGATGGAGATGGAGATGTTACCTAATGATAACTTTGAAGTATTGTTCCTTATTCTTTGGTTATCCATCATTCTCGTTGCTTCTTTTTAAGGTCATGTTTGCATCCTAATCCTTCATCTTCCTCTTCTTGATAATGAATAATTGAGTGTTATATAGAGATAAAGAGATAGAGAGATATGAGTAGAGAAAGATATGGATAGAAAGAGATGGAGAGAGGAGGGAGAGGGAGACATAAAGTGAGAAATAGAGAGATAAACATATAGAGTAGGAGAGATGGATTGAATAAGAGAGATGGGGAGAGGGAGGGAGGGGTAGATAACTCAATGAGAGAGAGAGAGGGAGATATAGAAAGATAGAGAGGGAAAGGGAGACAAATAGAGATGTAGAGGGAGATATAATGGTAGAGAGAGATAGAAAGATAGAGGTAGAGGAGGAAATAAAGATAGAGAGAGGGAGAGATAGATATAAGAGGCAAAAAGATATAGATATAGATGTCTAGGAAGACAGAGAGGGAAAGAGAGATGGATAGAGATGGATGGATAGAGAGAAAGAGACATGTCCAAAAATAGATTGGGAGAGAGGAAGATAGAGGTAGAGATGAAGAGAGAGAGAGAGAGAGAGAGAGAGAGAGAGAGAGAGAGAGAGAGAGAGAGAGAGAGAGAGAGAGAGAGAGATGGGAAGATAAAGAGAGAGATATAGATGTATGGGAAGAAAAAGGGAGGGAGAGGTAGAGATAGAGAGATAGATAAGGGGACAAGGAGGGAGTGAGGGAGAAATAGAGATGGGGAGAGAAATAGGAGAGATAGAGAGAGGGGAGAGAAAGAGAGAGATAGTGATAAATGAGAAGAGAAAGAGAGATATAAAGATCTATGGGAAGAGAAAGGGAGAGAGGTAATGATAGAGAGATAGATAGGGGGGATAGGGAAGGAGTTATGGAGGGTGAGTTAGGGAGAGATAGAGAGAGGGAGAGAGAGAATAGGAGGGAGATAGAGAAAAGAGAGAAAAGAGGGGGGATGGGAGAGAAATATGGGGAGATAGAGAGAGGGAGGGAGATAGAGAGGATAGAGAAGTAGAGAGATATAGAAAGAGGGGTTGATAGGTAGATATAGAGAGAGAGGGGGAGATGGAAGGATAGAGGAAGAGGGTACATGAACATATGTTCCCTTGTTTGATATGGGCTTGCATTAAAAAACTATCATTTGAAATATAAAGTATAACTCTCAATGAGTTCTCAAATAGGTCTTGTGTGATACCCTCCAAAGCATTCAAAGAATCAATCTCCAATTTGCTATCTAATTCATCATTAAATCTCTCCCTGAGCTCTTTTTCCTTATCCAAGATATAAAAACTTGCATGCCCATGAATTGAGTTGTTGTATTTATCTATTGGTACAATTCGAGTGAAGAAGAAGAGAGTAGATGCATACTAACTTTCAAATTGGGATCCAAGGGCATTCTATATCCATCTATTTGAATTAAATGGAAAAAAGAGTTACTTGAACAATTAGATAGCAAATACCTTACTACACTTGATAATTCATGAGACAAAAGAAGAACAAGTGTAAAATCAACCCCTAAAACTAATTTATACTAATGACAATCCAATCCAAAATAAGAGAAGATTCACATTATAGACAAGAAGTTGTCACTAAATAGGTGTTCCTCACATAGAACATCATCCTTTGATTTTGAAAAATTATTAATTCTCAATACAAATTTGATATTCTTTAAAATGAAAAAAAAAATCAAAAGCAAAACTTTCAATTATAATGGAACCATGATTTTCTGCCCAATATGAAAACCATGTTTTTCTACCCAATATGACTTATTAGGCTTTTGGTTTGCTTGGACACAATCCAAGGAAGGATGCTAATTTCCACTTGAGAACTTCGTGGGTGCAAAATTTGCTCCAAAAGTTCACATTACACATCGTCGAGCTTTGGGAGGTTGAGGGCACGCAACACAAAATGCAAATGTGGTTGGTTTGTCGGCATCATGTCTTTTCTTGCCATCTGGTATGAGTTTGATAGGCCTTTGAGGTACTCAGTGACGATGAAACATCACTGCACAACAATGATCTAGTCATTAAAGCAAGTTGATAGAGAAGAATGTGAATGCACACAAGTCAAGAATGCTCAAGTATCATTAGACAACAAAGAATAAAGTGAACATGATTGCAAAAGTACACATTTTATCAAATCAACATTGAACATTAGAGATTGAATCTAAATTACATGAGATTAACCTAAAAATATAGAATTGACTCGTAAAAAATGCTTAAGTTTATACAAAGTTCACCTAACCCAAATTAAGTTCTAAAGAACAAAATTATTTTTTAGCTTAATTAGCAAAAATACTTTTATTATGATAAATCTCATAAATAAATACTTCTTTTACTTCACATATAATTTCCTAAAATAATATTCATTATTAGATCTATTTACCTAGGTTATTGACAAGCGTGACCCATTTCTTGTGCTTACTCTTTATACAAATAAATGCGAAATTCCACGCAACAATTCAATGTGAGTGCGTGGATATGTGTATATGAAGCTCAACTTCTCCATACCATTTTCCCAGGTGAACGGAAACATGAAGGAAAGTCGCACTTCATTCTCCATACTGGGGGAGGCTGGCTTTATGAAAACGGGCAAAAATTATTGTAAAATAATAATAACCAGCTATTGGCTTATCTGTCAAGCAGCTTTGAAATACAAATCAGAATCTTGTCATTGAATGGCCATCGACTCTGCGGGACGGTGTGGCTGTAGATGTCTGGCCACGCCGGAACGGTGGAAGGAGGAAAAAATGCCGTCAACGGTGAACAGACAAAAATGATGGAAAAACATTGACGGATAAAAGCAAACTGACGAATGACGAGGTAACCTTGATCTCCGCGTATTGCCTGCCAGCTACGCTTCACCGTATCCCACGTATCTTTTTGGTCAATATTTGTATGGATGGATGAGATCAGTCTCATCGTCTCCCGGCCCTTTTTCTCCCGTTGATGGCATAAATCAGGTCGGTTCAAAGCGGATGCCGTGAAAAACGGATGACGTGGGAAGCGGTGATCGTGGTGCCGTGAAAGGTGGACGGAATATCGAACGATGGGCAAACATTCGTTCGTCTCCAGGATGGCTTTAGCCATCGATTTTAAAAAATAGTCTGGCGCAGTTCATAGTAGGATACGCCTTCGGCGTAAATTATAAGATAATGTAACACACCTTTCTAATAAAAAATGGGTGAAAATAATCATATTTTAAAGTTCAAATGGGATTGTAGTTTGAAATAGCAAATACCAATATAATTATAAAATATCATTAAGTGACAAGAACAATGGTAAGAGTAGTAGCAAAGGGAGGAGGTGGATCCTAGTCATCTAGCTTGTCTTATACATTAGTGGGTCTGAATCTCTACAAGAGGGTCCCAACCATCATCACCATTTTTAACATTATCATATTGTTTATCTTTAGTATCAACTCCAATAGGAGAAATAGAAAGACCTAATCAAAGGAACTTGCTAAAGTTTGACCAACAAATAATCCCACCAAGAAAAAGTTAGGGGAGAAGAAAAGCAACAATGAGTGGGCTACAACAAACCTTGTTGAGCATGATCTCTTCTCACAAGAGGTGGAGAGGCCTAAGAATGAGCATTTGAATTGCCATGAACATATTGTCTATGTCCTTAATGACATCCATGAAATATTAATTTTTATTTAGTTTTAGATTCTATTTTGATGGAATGATTTAATATAGCTACATATTAATAAGTTACATATTCTTGAGTCAAATTTTATGCACTCCCCAATCTTTATCTATCCTTATTTCCTCCTATGTACATTTATTATTATATAGCCAGTCTTATTCAATTCCCACTTACCCATTTTTTTTTCACTATTTAAGCATTATTTATTATGCTTTTAAATTTTCACTTATATCTATACATTCACTCATTAATTAAAAATAAGTATACCTTTTAAAGCAATGTGATCAATCCTTTGCTGCCTGCACTAAGAGTCAATTCTAAGGTGCTTGGCATTGGAAACCCTTAATTTAAAACTTCAAATTTAGATTAAAAAACTTAGCTACCCCTTTCCTACTAGTCATTGTGAGTCAAATTTATACACATTTTATGTGACTTATTCATATGTGCTAGTATTTAAAAAAAATTATTTATATAATTAATACACAAAAAGACATAAAGAAGACCCCCTACATCCCCATCAATGGTGATTTTAGGAATAAGGTGACACAAGAAGCTCAAAATGCTTTTTATTATGGGAATCTATGAGTAAACCAGATGTTATTAGACCTTAGGGCATTATATTTTTGGCTTGGAGTGAAAAGAGAAGTGATAATATTTAATAGATAGACCTTTGGGGTGTTATTTTTTATAAAGCCAAGCATATCCATTTAATGAGTTTACTATATCTACATGATATCCCATAGGACAAGTGTCAAACCATTAGTATGAAATTTATATAAGGACTACACTTGACATCCTTTACACATGATAGAATACTAGAGATAATTGAAAAACTCATTAAGGATGCACACTTTATGATAGGTAATCTAAAAGATTATTTTTCTACCTTGGCAAGAAGGCCTATAAAAGAATTGTTTGAATTCATGGAGTTCTAGAAAAGATCATATCTGATAGGGATGTAAGGGGATGAAATTGAGATTTTGGACTACCTTGTAGCAAATCTTGAGCATGATATTAAATTTCAATAATTCTTACCATTTAAAAATAGATGGGAAGCTAGAGAGTAAATTAGCTAGTTGAGTATCATTTATGAATGCACTTCACAAGTTAACAATACAAGTGGGAATAGTACCTTTACTTGGTTGATCTTGTGTATAATAGCTCTATGGTTCTCAATTACTATAGTCTTATTTGAATTATTAAAATGGAAGAGATTGTAAATTCTCTTTGTTGGGACAATTATAAGGTTTGTCTCCTAATTAATTAGTTATAAGATGTTAAAGGAGAAAGATGAAGAAGTCAAAATAATAAGATAAATATTGAAGGAATCCACATATATAAGCGAAGTCTAGGAAAATAAGGAACAAAATCATAGAGAACATATCATCAAGGATGAAAATTTCTTCAAGTTAAACTATACAATCTCTATAGATTTTGACAAAGCTATCAAATTAGTTCCTATATTTGTTAGACCATTTCAATTATTAGACAAGATCAATTCAATGGATTACAAACTTGATTTATCACCCATTCTAATCAAGAGGTCCATAATATTTCATCAAGCTAATTGAAACAAGGGTAACCTCATTAAATAGAAAAATGGTCTAAGATAAAACATATATGCACATCGATTATAAATAATCATGTGTAATAATGTTTCCCTCGATATAGAGAAATGCTAAAATAACTCTAGGAGAATGATAAAAAAGCTAAGCACATGAATAATAACATAGGATATATGTGATGATCAAGTGAAGTGAGATAAACATAATTAAAGGAATTATAAGACACATAAGCATACACATGATAATCATATGATAAGAAAAATAGATCACATGTGATGCATATGAGTATAAAAAGGCATAATTATCAATGTCATAAAATAAAAAATATATGAATAAGATATCATAAAATCATAAAGACATAAAAATCATGTACAAGTGAACAATTAAAGAAATACACATAGAACATGAGAAAACATGTGTGAAAATAATATAACAACATAGAAACAAAAGAAAAAACATAAGAAAGCATAAAAGTACAGGAGGACAAAAACTAAATCATAGATACTTAACATAAAAGTAAAATAAGAAAGATGTTTTTAAGTAGAAAAAAATTGTAAGTTGTAATATAGAAAATGAAATTTTGAAGTATAATATTTTTATATTTTATTAAAGTGATATAAAAAAGTATTTTTTGCCATTTTTTTTACATAAATATTTAAAATTCATCATCAAAATAAAAAAAATTGTATAAAAAGTTATAAAACTATTTTTTTTAAATAATAATAAATTAAAAAATCAATATGTTTTCATCCTTTTCAATTTCAATTGATATTATTTTATGTAATGAAACATGTAAATTATTGATAGTCACCATATAATTGAGATGATAAGAAAGGAAAATGTTAGAGTAGAGACTTGAAATTCTAATTTTTGAATGCTTATAAGAATTAAAAAACATAATTGAACATTTAATTTTTCATAAATATAAAAGGATAACATGTCTAACTAAATTTGCAACATTATTCTTCACACCAATTGCAAAAAAGCCTCTTTCTAGCTCAAATGATAACCAAACAAATGCATAAGGATATAATGTTGAACTAAATCAAATTTCTTTTGTTCCCTACTCTTTTCCAGAATCCTTTTCTTAGCTATGATGATTACCCCCATGGCCAAGCACTCTTTCTTCATGTTGATCTTGCCATTACTTTTTCCTAGGCTAATCCTACAACATAAGATCAATCCCACCATGTATGGCCTTGACCTCTAAGAATTAAATTAAAAATTTGTCAACTCCCTTACATTCCATTCCTACCATAAACCAACTTGGCACATATTTTTCATTATTATGTTTTAATTTTTAAAAAACTCGATTGCATTCATTTATCATATCTTATATTTATTTAAATTCTTACTTCACATAAGGAATATTCATAAATGTACAAATTTCCTAATTCAAGAACTAAAAGAATATATTTACTTCTAACATTCACATTCAAGGGTGATCCCATGAAATATTCCGAGCCAATTTTTTTTTTTTTTTCAAATTACCAATTACAAACCAATGCACCCGTTAAGGTTAGCATCTAAACCAAAACGTGCTGAAGCAACTCTAACCAGAATGTACACCAGGATCCCGATGTGGGCAAGGTGTGAGCATTGGTCAGAGGATCTAAATCAAATTGCTTATGCAAGAACTCTAACCAAGAATGGCGTCGATGATGGCGAGCATATGGTGAGAGGGTCTTCTACACTGGCACCGAAGGTTCCCCCAGACTAAGTATAAAGTACCCAATCCAAAGATGAGTTGAGGCCACCATATGGTGGGAGTATTACAAATTCATAATGCTTGAGCAGTCAACTGAAATGCTAAAAGCTACTCGACACCCAGAATGTGCTTTCTAACCCGAAGGGGGAAAGGAGCTACCATAGGGCGGAGATGTAAGATATTACAAAGCAATTACAGAATGTAAAGCATGAGTGTTACAAATCATGAAAAAGCAGGATTAAAGAACTGCTGTCAGTACTACTGCCAGCTTACAATAATTATGAATCCTTGCAAGATCAATATTAGAGCTCTTCAAAATTGTTGCAACAACAAGGAACCTTTTACAAAGCCTTTAATGATTTCTTAACTCCGATCCAAGGAAGAAAATGCAGATTTCTTAAATCTGGTTATGACAGACCTGCACTTAAAATAAATAACCAGCAACATAGAAATTCAATGAATAGCTCAAAACTCCCTCAACTCTCACTCAAATTGTCTCAAATCTGATGCAATAGACCCTCAAAATGATGGCGCCTAACTTAGTAATAAGAAATGGCATCTAAAAATGGTTATTAATTATTGACATGAATCCCAAGGCACTCCAAAAAGTACGACCTTCAAGGAATGACGAATTTACATTATAAAATCATAAACTTCATATTAAAATCTGCAAATATTCATGAAGGGGCACCTCCAACAGGGAAACACAATGAGACAATACCCAGAATGAGAATGTTTAAGATTTGAGACTTGTGAGCAGAAATATACATTCAGCAGTCATGACCAGCAACTCTGGAATTGACAGGAAATGATAAAACTCAACTACGAAGGATAGGAAACCAACTATAACTGAAAAGACAAATCAATAACACTCAAACCTCTCAACTAGTTGCTGTCTTTCAAGCAAGAAGAAGAGCCAAGCTAGGAGGCCTTCATTCCTCGAAGCAATCCCAAAGCCAATCTGACAGCATAACATTCCTGTAGACAAAAGATAATCTCAATGATAACCAATGGCCTCCTTTTATAATTTTTAGATGATCTTTCTCGAAACCCTAAACTTCCTTTTCGAACCAAACCCTAATCCTCCAATAGAAGGCGCCCCACTTTTCCAAGCAAACTTTGACTTTTAATAATACTTTATTTCCTTCTTGAAATTGGCGTCCAATTTGAGCTTGGGTTAATCTTTACTTTATAAGAAATCTAATTAATTTCTTTCAATGAGGCGCCCACCCATAAAGACATCTTTTAAAACAACTTAAAGTGACGAGCTAGGCCAAGGGGGTCAATGTTAAAATATAACATTAAAACATGACTTTAATTAAATAATTCGACTTATCTCTCCAATTGTGCCCTGAAGCCATAAATGAGCAAGCCAACTGATCAGTCTGAAGTAGAAAGTCAACCATGCCGAAACCAACAGGAACACTGCCAGAAATAGAATTTACTAAAAATAGTAAATTCCTGAAGATGCTCAGAATGCCAAGAAGAACATATCACTACGAAGCTCTCTGAAAACCCAGAAAGAATCCGCCATTGAATCAACCAACCTCGAGCAAGAGCATCCTTCAAAACAAGAAACCCTAATTTTACCTTCCGAGTAGCCTACGGGTCTTCGGAATAGGCCAACGGTCACTGGAAAGATCATGCTCGAGAAGGGGACATTACAATCCGCCCTTCCCAAAATTGCTTGTCCTCAAGCAATACCACCACAACTCTAGAAATTTTAAAACTAATCCATACGCAAACAAGTATGATCCATGGTTCCCAAACCCATCGCAGGAAGGACCCACCATGCCGATGCTGCACCACTCTGATCACATCCGTGAAATCATCAAGCCTATGCTGCACTAACCTTCCTTGTAACCCCAAAGTGTTACCATCCATGATACTCAAACCGAAAGATCTTAAAGGAGGGGGATCAAAATCATGCAACATCTCATGTCCACAATGTCCCGAATTAACAGTATCAACCATACTGTCAATCACAATTCTAAGCAATAGGAAAGATAGTCTACTCAAATCAAAATCGAACTCCTCAGCATACCTCCACATGGTAACAAACAGAACCATGACTGCAAATGTGACATCTACAAATCTTCTTGCAAGGAGGAAAGCAATCCTTTGCAAGAGCTCAACGAACTCATACTCATGTCTCCGCATGAAGCTACTATGCCTCATCTGAATTATACTGACACAACCATGAAGACTACAGAAAACACACATAGTTCTAGCCCCATGAGTCTCAGAATGGTGAACCAAAGCATGTGAGAGACTGCTGTCCTGAATCAACACTGAGAGTAAACTGTCAAAGTTTACATCACAAACCATCATAAGATGAATTTGGAGAGTAGGAAAGGTGTGAAGGACCAAATAATTGCTGCTGATCAAGGCTAGGATCAGCGTAGTGCAATCTGATTCTCGAGTCCTACCCAAAGGAAAACAACAACACCACTCAAAATCCCAAGCGTGAGCATGTGAGATGACCATCGAGCTACAAAGTGACACCTCCAAGGTGGTTGGAAAACATGCTAGATCCATCTCCATGAGAAAACTACCACTTCTTTGATCAGGAGTGATGAACCAACTCTCCTGAATGCGAGAAACGCAACATGTAAGGTGGCTGGTCTGCCTCAAACCAGCAAGCTCGAGTCTCAAAATCTATCCTGGTCTTAGCCGAGAAACACTCTCAAGAGCAACCAATCGTTCATTTCTCCAACCCATACTCAAAATTTCTCTCCAACCCAATTGTTGATGAACAAATAACCCCATCAAGTGGCGGACAAAGAAAGGAACAACATCAACAAATTTGGAAATTTGATCCTTATTCCTCCAATAGCCCTTTCCAAATGTAATAAGTTTTATCAAGCCAAGTTGAGAATCCCAAGCACAGATACCCAACTGAAAATGATTTTCAACACAATGCAAGGTAATCTCAATGCATTCCCAATCTCCTCGAATCAACACTTCCCATGTAGAGACTCCATCCTCAAACCCACTTATGCATCCATTACTACTCAACATATGTGGCACATCCTCATGGAGTTATATCAAGGCATCCTTAGATTGGAGTTCATGCTTGACCTCATGCTTGGTCACTTCACTACTTGACTCATTTTTCAAAACAAAGAGAGGATTGTCATAAGTTGCTTCAGCACCCACTTCAAAGAAGGGATTGTCAAAGACCTGGAAGCCATTCCTTTCGTCTCGCTGCCCCAAATCTATACATGCAACTTCTGATTTTCTTGAAATGCTTTCAAGATCAAACTCCTCTTGAAGATAGTCAAGATCTCCAATCACTTGATTGATTTTTTCAGCTCTTTGTGCATCCTCTTGCTCCTTGAAAAGTTTGAAATCTGCAAACTGGTCTTCAACCTCTGTTAGATCCAACTGAGTTTCTTTCAACTCGTCCTTTATTGATTTAAGCTCCAGAGTGAGCTCATCAATCGTACTCTCCTTTTCATGAAAAGCACAAATGGCCTTCTTTGCAACTTCAATGACATGATCCCGTTCTCCAATAGAGTGTACGTACTCGGACTTCAAGGTCTCCAAGGAATCTCTAATAAGTTGCAAATTAGGAAGAGTAACTTCATCGGTCACTCCTCTACGTCTCTCTTCAAGCTGAGCCTTCCAATAAAGCTCTTCAACCAAGCTATGTGCGTAGTCAAACAGGGATAGAGCTTGCACTTCCTTGTCAACGAACACCTTGAATTGTCCTTCCCACTCATAAGAATGCGAAGATGGTGAATTGCTGGTTGGCTGCTTTTCAAAATCAGAACTTTGTTTTGTGACATCGCTGTCCTCAAAGCTGCTCCAACCTTCTTGTCTTTCATCCTCAACTAATGGAGAATGTTCAGTGTCATGGAGAGGAACATACTCCACAGTTTCTTCGTCCTCAAGCTTGCAATCAGCTTCTTGCCTTGGTAGATCAGCCTTGTGATCTAAAACCACATTGAACCTTTCTTCTTCAAAAGCCGTAAGGTCTTCAAGCTCTTCATCCACCTCATTGCCATTTTGATCAAAGGCTATGGCAGCCCCTGACTCAAACGAACAATCATTGAATGCTGGTTTGAAAGTTTCGGAAGTAACAACATCCTCCTTGGTGGCTGCAATCAACTTGAAGGGATCACTATGGAGCTCTTCAAAGTAAGCTTCTTCATCAAAAACAACTTCTCCTTCGGCCTCCTCATAGCTTGCAAGGCAAACAATGTTTTGGTCTTCATCAGGATCAAAGGGAAATTCATCCCACAAAGGTTCTTTGTTAGACCTCGGTGCCAACACACCTGGATCCCAAATGCCAAGGGGTTGACTGAGATGATCAACAGGAAGAGGTTTTTCATGCTTCACTGGAAGTATTGACTCAATGAATAAGTCAGATCCTGAATCTCTTAAGCTGATATCCTCAAAAACATTTTCTTCCAATGGTTTGGTTTGCTGGTCAAACCCAAATCCAACAATGTCACCACCGAAATGAAGTGAAGATTCTTCGATGCTGCTTGTTTCGAAAACTTCACCTTCATTATCTTTTATGGAACCATCATGAGAAAGTATGTCGCTGATTTCCTCATGTGGAACTTCTTGGGGAGTTGAGACAGCAACAAGAGTAAAACTATCCACCACCAATTCTTCAACACGAGGTGGTACAGTCATGTTGGAATCATTACCAACTTCATCACTTTGGCAATGCTCATAGGCTGATTCAACGGGACCATAAGTATTTCCTTCTACTTGCTCTTCATCAGCAA
>VDFB02203620.1:0-61069 GCA_007258455.2 Sequoia sempervirens
CTAAACCCTTGTACACCCCATACCCTTTATCTCTCTCCCACTCCCCCCCCTCTCTCTAAAAAGTCTCTCCCTCCCATACCCTTTATATCTCTCCCACTCCCCCCCCTCTCTCTAAAAAGTCTCTCCCTCCTACCCACTCTCACTCTCGAGCTCCTCTACCCTTAACCCTTAAACCCTAGGAACCCCTACCCTTTATCTCTCTCCCACTCCCCCCCTCTCTCTCTAAAGTATCTCCCTCCTACCAAGGATTAAATTTGATGGTCGACTTTGCCTGTCAACAATTTTTTTAATGACGGTTATCTATTCAAGGGTGCCCTTAAAACATTATGATATACCTTAGTGTATGTAAAATTATATATAAATCAAACATATATATCATTATAATTCTATATAACTTTTGACAGTCTATCAAAAATATCTCCTTTTATCTGATACAATCTTCTTAAAATTTTGATTGTATTCTACAGCAAAAATCTCTAAATATGGTCATATGGCCATCAAATTTAAAAAGAATATAATTAATATTTATATTAATATTAAAAATTAGTTTTTAAAAGGTGTTCAACTGAACATATTGTGTGGGTTCGGTCGAACAAGGGTTCGACCGAACCCCTATTCGACCGAACATTATTTTTTTGTTCGACCGAACCCACACTTTTTCACCCTCCCCCCCTGAGGCACCAAAATTGCTCAGAATTTTGCACTTCGAAGCTCGATTTGAGAATGAAAATGGAGAAGATCTCAGAAACCCAACTAGTATCAGGTTCCCCTCAAAACGAGCTATCCAACGAATATAATGTTAATATGTTTCAATGATTATATTATCTATCTATTTTTTAAGTTTTATTAAATATAGGTTTTTCACCGAAAACAAAAATCTCTGCACAAGTGACAAGTGGAAAAATAGAAGATTATGAAAAAAAAAAATTAAAAATATGAGTGCACCAGATATTGGAGTCCTTGATCCAACAAAAAAAAAAAAATAAAAATCGATACATACAGTAAAAGTTATGCATTAGACGGTCGTGTTATGTCTGAATTGTAATTTATTTGACTTTGAAACTTGATTAAAGAAAAAATATTCAATAAAAAACTATCAAACCAAGTGGAAGCACTAGATATCGGAGTTATAAATCTAAATTTGAAATAATTGGAATTTTATCTTTCAAGGAAAAAAAATTATGTGTTATACGGTGTGAGTCACTTTTTAAAAATGCTATTTTTTGAAAAAAACCAATTTTCGTGGGAGATGGAAAAAGAAGTGCAATCTGATTCCAAAAAAAATGAAAAAAATATTTTTAGAATCTACAGACAAAATGTGACAAGACTCTAGTTTGCATCATCTTCAAATTCCTCACGGTTTAATCGCTATAGGTGCCCGAATGTGAAGATTTTGTTAAAAAAAAAATATTAGTGTCCAGTTTGGCCAAAAATTATAAACCACTATTGTGGGATCACCCGTTGGCATAATTTTTTTTCATAGTTTCATGTATAGAAATGAATATTTTTAGAATTAAACTATAAATAATGAGGGTATGAGATAATGAGGGCATGAGATTATACAAGGTAGAATGAAAACCCCAACGTGGGTATAGACAGGGTTTCTATGAAAGAAATCCTATTGAATTTGTATATATGAAACCATATTAGAAGAAAAAGAGTCAAAGTAGTGGTCAAAAAAATGAGGGGAGAAAGATCCCTCATTGATGGGGTTGGTGGAGTTGAGTCCCAGAGCAAGCGAAAAAATGTCAAATGAGAACCACCACAACATGGGTGGTTCAAACTAAACTTCAATGGGGCCTCTAGGGGAAATCCAGGTATATCAAGTGCAGGTTGCATAATCTGAAACTAGGAAGGAGAGACAATTGGTAGCATGTCAAAAAAATGATTGTAAACGATGATTTTGGATTTCCCACACAATGCTTTGCTCCTCCTAGGGTTTTTCACCTAAGAAGGAGAAAGGGGATGAATGGGGTCCAAAATGCAAGGGTTTACACTCAAAGTTAATGTAAATGAGATGTATTATGTCTAATTAAGATGCTCTAATGATCTAATCTGAAAATGAAATGATCTAATTATGCAAAACTTAGAAAATGTAAAGTGCTGGAAAACACAATGTGATATGCAAAAATGCCTAAAAATGCAACTAAATGATGAAATAACATAATAGAATGAAAGAAGTGCACTTGGAATCTGAAACTTAATGTTGGGAGATTCTGGAATCCTAAAATTTTGACTGAAAATGCTGACTAAGACACTTACGCTAGGTTGGGCGACTTAGTCCCAGTTTCGGGAAACTTTGTCGAAACAAGTCGAAACAAGAATCTGCCAAATGGGTGTCCAAAAATGTCAAAATCACTTTTCAGGCTTGGAAGTAGGACTAATCCGCCACTAGTGGCGACTTAGTTCTCCTACAGATTTCGGGAATCTCGAGACATAATCTTGTAGCCTTAGGTCTACACTTTCTTTTTTGACAGGTGTCCACACTTGATTCTACAGAAAACGGGGTAAAAAGTCTCTCCAAACTTGAATTAGGGTTGTGTTGACTTGATTGAATTTGAAGACTTCTTGATCACTTTTCAACACCTATTGCTTAACAAATCTGCATACAAAAGTCTGCAAATACACATGCAAAAAGGGAAAAATGGTTGAGGGTTAAAGAATAGGGGTTTGTCTTGGTCAAACCCCACTTTGGTAATCAAACCCTAAATAATGAAATGAAATGAAAGGAGAATGATAAATAGATAACATGCAAATGTCATAAACTTACCACACCTTTGATGTTCAAAATCTGAAGATATGTAATGAAGTGCTCCAATGGATTGACTTGATAATGCTTGATTGCTTGAATGCTTTGTAAAATTTTATGCCAAATGAATGCAAGAGATTGTATGAGATTAGGAGCTAGGAGATGTAAAATTGAAGAGAAAAGCCCTTATTGATACATGATTTTACTAAAATTTCCCGAAAGTAACACATCACAGGCCGACTTCAAGGGTTAGAGGACAAAATCCTGCTAGAAATTTAAAATTATTTTGAGGTTTGTGCCAAAAAGGACTAAGTCACCCCTATTGGCGACTTAGTCCCACTTAAGCGTGAAAGTGGGTTACAACACTTTACAACACTTTAAAATAAGACTTGGTAAGTGTTAAAGAGAGGTTATTCAAGAGAATTATAATAAAGGGTCTTAGAAAAGTGTGAAAGTGGGTTACAACACTTTACAACACCTTTACAAGACAACCTAGAAGTCTTAATGATTTATAAGGGTCCAAGACCTAATGTGAACGTGTTGGCCACAAATGTACAACATTAAATCTAAGAAAAATCAAGCCAAAGTCCACTAGAAAGACTCAAGGGAGCATAAAAATGCCAACTATACATTTTTTGGTGACACAACTGCCAAATGGTACTAATAATGAGGTCAGATTGCAGACTCTCATATTAAGATTACAATTATGCATTAAATTAAATTATGAATAAAATTAAAATTAAACAAAATCAAAATTGAGGGAGACTTTTTAACGTGATAACAACAAAAAAATGTAAAAGGATGGAAACGGCCGGGCTTAAACATCACACACTAAGCGCTGACAGCGCTTAGGTGGCAGTCATGTGGGCCCCACTTAACTCGCATCTTTTCCTTTACCATAATTTTTGTATTGTTTTCATTTTTCGTATTTGTCGATTAAGCGGGATTTTATTTACCGTTTCCTTCGTTAATGAATTATTTTCTGCATGAGCAAGGAAGTTTTATGGAAATTTGAGTGAATTGCAATTTTAATTTTAAGAAATATTTGTTATTTAACTATTTTTTTAATTAAGTGTTATGAAAAAGAAAATAAAAATGTAAAATGTGAAAGCAATATATATCAATAATTTTTGAATATTTTTTAATAATTTTTAATATTATCATTATTATTATTATTTAGACTACCGACAGTGCTACGCGACACGCCCTCCGGTACCACGAGGGTGGGGGAGACTAGACCTCATGACCAACCTCCTGCAACATGAAAGATTTAGCCAACCAATCTAGGGCCCCAACCCCATTTTTAATATTATTTTATATATAATATTTTTTATAATTATTTTAAAATTTTATAAAATATTTGTTATCTAAGAAATGATCTTTATATTTATGTATTTTTTAATTTGAAATAATTTACTTTAATCAAAATTTAAATTTTGTGTTTCTTTTTTAAAATAAGTTTTATGAAATAGAAAATAAAATATTATGGATTTTTTAATCAATTATTGATTAGTTCTAACTATTCTTAAATGTTATTTAATTTAATTATCATTTTTTGTTTTCTAAATATTATAAATAGTGATAGATATAATTTTTTACTCACTATTTTTCAATAAATATGATACTTGCATTCTTATGGAAAGACAACTTAATTATATACTTTTAAAATACTATTTTGAAGTGATATTATACAACTTTTTAGGAACAATGAAAAAATATACTAATAATTCTAGAATATTGGCAAATCAACTATTGACAATTGTCATAACATTCCTACATCATCAAATTTTGAGCTAAGTACTATATTTAAATTATTTCAATATTTATATTTGACTTAATATTTATTTTAGCTAACAATCGAAACTCTAGTATTTAAATTAATTAATACTTAATTAAAAATATTTATTTAATTAACCTAAATACTTTAAATATGAAGATTTGTTAGTATTTTCTTCATGTTTTCCTAAAAGATTGTGTAATACCATTTGAAAACAATAATTTAAAAATATATTAATTAAACTGTCTTTCCATAATCATATAGTATCATATTTATTGAAGAATCATGAGACAAAAAAATATTTATCATTATTTCTAATATTTAAAAAATAAAAAATATAATTAAATTGTATAATTTTTTAATAATTAAAATTAATCAATAATTGAGTAGAAAATCCCCATTGTTTTATTTTCTATTTAATAAAACTTGCTTTAAAAAAAGACACAAGATTAAAAAGTAATTTTTTTGAATAAAAAACCATGAATATAAAACACTTCCTAAATAACATTTAAAACAAAAATCAAAATAATAAAAAATGTTAAAATAATTATATTTAAAATAATATTAAAAACAATTAAAAAATTTGCTATTTTTTTAATTTTTCAAGGAGAAGGGTTTGTTCTATATTTGGTTTGATTATGTAAGTTTGCATTATGAATTATATTAATAATGAACAAATGTTTTAAGTTTCAATAATTCTTTTCTACAATTAATTCAAACTAATTAGTTTATACAATGGATTTAAAATATATCTTGGATTTTCAAGCTTTTGTAATATATTGTAATCTCTTGATAAATTTATTATGGTAGTTATAACAACTTTAAAAACTTATTTATAATTCTATTAATTGTGTTGTTGACAATTTTAGACATACACTCTTAATATAATATATAAAAAAATATATTAATTTAATTATAATTATGTTGAGTAACATTTTTCTTTTAGATCGACAGCATTGCGCAACACACCCTTAGACCTCATGACCAACCTCCTACAATAGGAAAGATTTAGCCAACTGAGTTAGGGCCCCCATGTCAACATTCTTAATTTACATGAACTAGGTCAATTTTGTGGTTGCAGATCTAATCTCTAAAATTTAAAATAATTAAAATTAAAATTTTACCTTTGTCAACCTTTACACTACTTATTTTGAGCTAACCTAAGACAAATTTATGTTTATTTATGCATTTAGTTGTTTTCATTATGATCTCTCAATGATGGAGATCATTAATATATCTTAGGGAATTCTTATTGAGCACAAATGATGTCTTATATTTTGGAGAATGAAAAAGATCTAACAACATTTACATATATCATTTTAGGAATACTGAATATTTTTCATATTTTTCTTGATTATTTCACTTAGAGATGAAAGCTAGTTTATTAGGGGTTGGAATGGGGAGAAATTAACCCCTATGATTCAAAAATATTAGGGGCTGGAATGGGGAGAAACTAACTCCTATGATTCAAAAATTCAAAGGTTTTTATAAATATCATTTGTCCTTATGCACATTTAGATAGTAAAAGTTGAGACAAAATGAATTCCAATCTATTCCATATTCTTCTTCTAGAATAGATATGTGAATCTTAAATTAGGTTTGCACACAAGTTTAGGAACACATACACAAAGATCAATTTTCTAGTCAAGTTATCCAGATAGTATTTGATTGTAGAGTCTAATATCTTTGTTTAAATCAACTATTGACAACCATTTGATTGCAGAGTCTAATATCTTTGTTTGAATCAACTATTGGCAACCATTGTAACATTTCCACTTTTGAAATTTTAAGCTAAGTACCATTATTTAATTTATTTTAATATTTATATTTGATTTAATACTTATTTTAGGTAACAACCCCAACTCTATTATCTAAATTAAATAATACTTAATTAAAATATTTATTTAATTAACCTAAATAAATATAAAAAAATATTAGTATATTTTTTTCATTATTCCTAAAAGATTGTATAATATCACTTCAAAATAGTATTTTAAAAAGTATATAATTAAGTTGTCTTTCTATAAGAATTGCAGTATCATACTTATTGAAAAGTGGTGAGTAAAAAATTATGTCTATCACTATTTATAATATTTAGAAAATAAAAAATGATAATTAAATTAAATAATATTTAAGAATAGTTAGAATGAATCAATAATTGATTAAAAAATTCACAATGTTTTATTTTTTGTTTCATAAAATAAAACTTATTTTAAGAAAGAAACACAAAATTTAAATTATGATTAAAGTAAATTATTTCAAATTAAAAAATACATCATTTCTTAGATAACATATATTTTTTAAAATTTTAAAATAATAAAAATATATTAGATATAAAATAATATTCAAAATAATTCAAAAATATTCTAAATTTATTCATATATATATTGCTTTACATTTTACATTTTTCTTTTCTATTTCATAAAACTTAAAAAAAACAGTTAAATTTTTTAATAATAAAATAATATAAAAGACACTTCTTAAATAACAAATGTTTTTAAAAATATTGAAATAATTATATATAAAACGATATTAAAACAATAAAGAAAAATTAAAATTTCAATTCATTAATTATATAAACTAACTTTATTTTTTGAAAATATGACACTTCTTTCAATAAAACTTACTTTAAAAAATATGCTCATTGGCAATGAAAATAATTCATTAATGGTGGAAACGTAAATAAAATCCCGCGTGAACGAAACCAAACGGCGAATGGGAAAACGGAAACAATACAAACGGAAAAAATGCGAGTTGAGTGGGGCCCACATGACTGCCACCTAAGCGCTGTCACAGCTTAGTGTGTGACGTTTAAGCCCGGCCGATGGAAACTTCGAGCTTCAATGGAAAAAGGTAATGTATACATAACAACAAAGTTAGACAATTATATAACAAACCACATTTACCGTAAGGCTAACTCAACGACTGATGACCTCGCCAACTTGGTGGTTGATAGGATCCATCGAGTGGAGATTATGTCAAATCATCAGGTTTGGAGTAATATCCCAGTGACAGGTGATCCGATTTAGCAATTCATGGTAATTATTCACTGAATGCCCGATGTAAAGTTTCAAGATGGCCAAGGATGGGATCATGAAGGCGCATGCGTTTTCATTAATACTTGCACGTATGGGTTGGAGAAATGGTATTAAAAACCAAAAATGGATGTATTCTTTTGTTTCATAGGCAACAAGTGTAATCTCAAGAATGGAAGGTATGAACACTCCAATCTGTCTCACTAGCTCGTGATGACAACTGGATTTTCTCGAGGAAGTCATGGATAAGAGGTTTAAATGTGTATTTAAGACCCACCATGGGTTGATCTTGCATGTTATTAAAGGTGTGTTGGAGGAGGATTTCATGGCGACGGATCATACGCATAGGGTAAATACAAATATTTCTTTATTGTGTCTTGACCTCTTTGTTAGATTTGGGAGAATCGATGGAATTGGGTGGGGCATCATGCAAAGGGCTCATCAAGAAGCAGTTTCTGGGAGACATGGAGGATGTTCTACTGATGGTTGCAGAAGGTAAAGGGATTCCCCTCCTCGTTGATTTCTTCAAGTTGAAGGTTTAAGGGATGGAGGTGGATAGGTTCCCATTGCTTTTTATCTCCATGCACTCCAATTTATCTTGATATCGCCAGATTGCCGTAAAGGGTGCTCTATTCCTGAATAAGATCCTCGGTTTGGTGCCTGTTGAGGGCCTTGAGTGGTTACAGGAGTACATAAGAGAGGAACATTTGGGTTGAACAACCAACAGTCATGGTAAATAGTAGATAGTAAGGGAAGTTTTAGTTCTATAGTGCTCTGAGCATAATGAAGTAAAGGTAGAAAGCTCCAACTTTGTTTGTCTCTATAAATGGCTTCTAGTTTAAAATATAAATATAATGATTGGCTTTTAGTTTTGAAGGTTGAATGCCCTAGAAAGCAGTGATGGCTATAACCAAACTATGTAAATTGTAATATTTTTTGTGATAAATATAAAGGGAGCAGTCCCTTCAATTGCAATTTACCTATAAAAAAATAATTATGGGAGAAAGATATGATTACTAGAGCAGAATAGTTTCATTCGAAAGTAAGATGGAATTCAAAAGATGAAAAAGTGAAAAAATGGAGGACTGAAAGAAGTCAAGAGTATCAATTTCTGCAAATTGAAAGGAGAAATGATAGCTTGATGTTACTTGAAACATGCATGGAGAGTATCCTACAGGCATAGTGCATGATGGAGACTACATGCAACCAAGAGTGGTGAATGATGAAAACAATGAAAAAAGTGTGAGAAATAATCCCCTAATTAGACCTAAACAATTATAAACTTACTTTTATGAGAAGTAAGTCAATGCCAATGTAGGTCCTTGACGTGGTGGTTAGAATGGGGAAAGAAGACAAATAGAACATATTTTAACAAGTGTGTGTGTATATATATGGTGTAACACAAAACCCAAGGTTGCTTGCACCAACTCCAAGAAGACCTTCTCGCTGTCTCCTTCCTGAACCTAACTCCAATGGGTTCCTCTTGAGCTTGGAGATTGACCAAACCCTACTCCAACTCTTCTCAAAGAGTTCCTACCTTGTGCTTTACCTTGGGAAGTCAAACACCTCTTGAACTTGCAACTTCTCCCTCAACACCTAGAAGGGTCTAGATGCTAACTTCATCACCAACCTCAAACTGCTTGTAGGGGAATTAAAAGTACTGTCCTCATGCTTTTTGAATCCAAATTGATCCATTTTGGAGGCTCTTTGGTTTCCAATACACCCGATTCCAAGAAATTGCCTTGAGAGGGCCTAGTTTCTACTAGCCCTTACCAGTCACTATTTTTCTTTTTCTGCCCAAAATCTCCACACAACCTAGCAAACAAAACACATTTTCTAACACCCTTTTGGGACTTTTAAATCTTGCACTAGATTTCTGGCCTTCTTCAGTTCTGTACAGTGCCTTCCTAGAATCAAGGAGAAATAGGCCTAATTGACCTAATCCCTAGGGTTTCTCTATTCTTTGTTTCAAATCTCCTACCAAAAGTTTGATTAAAGCTTCTAACCTTTTGTCAGTCAAAGATCTTGCCTAACCCTACCTGGAATCATACGGATTCCGTACAGTGCTTATATCCCCTGCCTAAGTTCACAATTTTACTCTACCAAACTCCTAACCGGGTTACAATAGCTCGCCTAGGGTTTGGTCTTGCAAAACATAGCTTGGCTCTCAATATTTCCTACTTCTAAATCTACACAAAAGTGTGGCTCCCCTTTCATATTCTACTGTTCTTAGGGAAATCCCGCAGACAGAGTTTAGAGGGGAGCCATTTATTTGCTTAACTGTACAAAACAAAGAAAATAAGACTCTACAATCTAATCTATGATCACAAAACACTAAAACAACTCAAAGCCTCTTGACCACAAGTTGGAATACACTCTTTACCATTCAATAAACACAGAAACAGTGAGGAATCAGGATATACAGTGCCTCTTTTATGACTGTTTCTCAAGAACTCGGGTGAAACACAGAAAATGCAGTCTTTTCCTATTCCTTGCAATTCAAAGCTTAACTACAATGCATGTATTCTTAGTCAATGAACTATTTACAGAAGAAAAGATGCTAGAATTTTTTAAGTAAACTCTGATCCAATGCCCAAATCAATGCATTTAACACATAAGATATCACTGTTCTGAAAACACACGGGGTTTGCAGGAAAACACAGAATTCTGCAATCTGCCTTCTATTCCACACCACAAAATTTGATTACAATGAAAACTAACTCCTAACTACGAGTCTTCCCTACTTTTAGATGCTTCTCCATCATTCAAGGGCAGTTGCTCGAGCCCTTATTCCTGAGTTTAAGGGATTCCAATCACTAAATTGCATGCAATTCCACAAATCTTGCCATGCAACTTTGCAACAGCACTTTGCAACTTCCATTATGCCATGATCTCGAATCTTTGGACCTCTAACACCTTAACTATGAATCAACAACTCCCTTAACTGACCATTAGCATCTTTTAAACAATGACTATGTGTTTAAAACACATTTAACACCCTACTTTCAAACATAAGCTATCTAAAGCTACATAAAGTAAAATTTAACACTAGTGATTAACTAAGATGGTATAGTCCTAATGACTAACTCATCCACACCAACAAGACCTTCTAAGTTCCAATGTAAACACATCAAAATCCTTGACTTGGCTAAGGTCAGTACAAGCCAAAATTGTGAACAAACTAGGTGGAGGTCAGCCTAGGTGCTCCTGCACCATCCTCCCCAAAACAGAAAACTTCAATCCATCCTTGGATTGAGTAAGTTAGGATCAATTCCCAACTTCTTGAACTCTACCTCCTTGATCCATACTGCATCTGCATCAGGTTTTCCATGCCTCTTGATCAGGTTTTCTTTATATTCTTTGGTCCTAGTCTTCTTGTAGACCCTGGTATCCAAGATTGTATCCGCTTATTTGACTATAGCAGGGGGTAGTTTGAGTTCTTCAACATTTTTGGCGACTTCATGGATGGTTTGATCCATGTTTATTGGTGGTCCTTTGTAGTGTACAAGATCTGAAACATTAAAAATAGGGGACAGTCCACTATCATCTGGCAATTGTACCTTGAATGCATTACTTCCATACTTCTCCAAGATAGGACAGGGACCTATCCTCTTCATTTGCAACTTGTGAGGAACTCCTTTCTGTAGTCTAGACTTATTCAGATGCACCATGACTAAGTCTCCAACATTAAACTAAACCTCTTTCCTATGCTCATCCACCTTAGTCTTATGTTTCATAGTGTTTTCTGCCAAGGTTTTTCTGACTGTGTCATGAATTTCCTGCATTGCATAGGCAAAATCATCTACATATCCACTTCCCTTGACTCCATCCTTCAACTCTCTCAGCTCATAAACACCTCTGGGATGTAGACCATACACAATTTAAAAGGGACTCTTCCCTATTGACCTATTAACAGTATCATTATAGACATATTCAGCTTGCCCAATAATCTGATCCCATTGTTGACCATACTCCTTGGTCAAGCATCTCAAGAGGTTTCCAAGTGTCCTATTCACAACTTCGGTCTGACCATCAGTTTGGGGATGGTATGCAGATCCAAAGGACAAATTGGTGCCCATTCTTTGCCAAAGAGTCTTCCAAAAATGACTCATAAACTTAGTATCCATGTCGATACAATGCTGATTGGTAAGCCATGAATCCTGACTATCTCCTTAAAGAAAAGAGAGGCTATTTGACTGGCATCATTGGTTGTTTTGCAGGTACAAAGTGAGCCATCTTGCCGAATCTATCTACAACAACATAAACACTGTCCATACCTTGCTTTGTCTTGGGTAAACCAACTACAAAGTCCATGCTCAAGCATTCCCATGGCCTAGAAGGGATAGGCAGTGGCTGGTATAGGCCTACATTTGAGGAAGTGCCTTTGGCCTTTTGACACACCACACAACTCTCTACATATTTCCTGACATCTAGGTTCATCTTAGGCCAAAAATAAAACCTTTGAACCAGTTCCTGAGTTTTAGTGATCCCAAAATGACCACTCAATGCACCATTATGTTTCTCTTGTATTAAATTTTCCCTAATAGAACCTCTAGGAACACAAAGCTGATTCCCTTTAAATAAAAGATCACTCTGCAAGGTATATTCAGCATATTTGCTATGGAAATGATTCTTATACTCAAGACATACCTTATAAATTTCTGCAAAGTCTTCATCATCTGCATATAGATCTTTGAAGTGATCTATTCCTATGCTCTTCAACTGAATTTCTTGAATGGTGAGAACTCTCCTGCTCAATGCATCAGCCACCTTGTTGAGAGCTCCCTTCTTGTGCTTAATATTGAAGGTGTAAGCTTGCAAATACTCCACCCATTTCATGTGCCTGTGACTCAACTTCTCTTGTGAATTTAGGAAACTGAGTGCTTGATTGTCTGAATACACAATGAATTCCTTGGAAAGCAAGTAGTGCCTCCACTTCCTTAGAGCTTGGACCAATGCATACATCTCAAGGTCATAAGAAGAATACTTCTTCTTGGCTTCACTTAACTTCTCTGAATGAAAAGCCACCAGTCTGCCCTCTTGACTGAGAACAGCTCCAATAGCTACATTGCTTGCATCATATTCAATGGTGAATAGCTTCTCAAAGCTTGGCAACACCAAAACAGGTTGGGTAGCTATCTTTTCCTTCAGCAACTCAAAACTCTTGTTAGCTTGCTCATTCCATACAAACTTGGTTTTCATTCCTCCTTTAATGGTATCCAACATAGGAGCACAAATAGCACTAAACTGCCTTATGAATTTCCTATAATACTGAGCAAGACCATGGAAGCTTCTTACCTCTGTTGCTATCTTTGGAGTAGGCCAATTGAGAATGGCTTCTACCTTGTTGCTGTCCATCTTCAAGTTGCCATGTGATAGCACAAATCCAAGGTACACCAGCTCTATTTTGATGAACTCACTCTTTTCGAGATTGATCATCAGCTTCTCCTCCTGCAGCTTCTTGAAAATCAACTCAATATGTTGGAGGTGCTCTTCTTTTGTTCTGCTATAGATTAGCATATCATCAAGATACACTACTACAAACTTGCCAATGTAGTCCTGGAGAATTTCATTCATGAGTCTCATGAATGTAGAGGGGGCATTAGATAATCCAAATGGCATTACTAGCCACTCATAAAGACCCTCATTGGTTTTGAAGGCTGTTTTCCACTCATCACCCTCATGTATTCTAATTTGGTGGTAACCACTCTTTAAATCTATCTTGGTATAGTACCTAGCTTCACCTAGACAATCCATAAGATCTTCAATCCTAGGAATGGGAAACCTATACCTGATGGTTATCTTGTTTATTGCCCTAGAATCAGTGCAAAGCCTCCATTCTCCTCCTTTCTTGGGTGCTAAGATAGTGGGTACCGCACATGGACTAATGCTTTTCCTAACGAGGACCTTGGCCTCGGCAGTTCTTGAATCTGTCTAGCTATCTCCTCATTTTTTTGAGGTGTCATCTTATAAGGTGCCTTGTTTGGAAGGGTGGCTCCTGGTATCAAGTCTATCCTATGACTTATGGCTCTTTTAGGAGGAAAGGTTGCTGGTTGACCACTACTTACAATACCTTCAGGTCTCGCAAATGTCTTGTATCTCCTTGGGTAACTCTCTTGCTTTTCAAATGCCTTCTCTTTGCTCACCTCTCTTGGCTTGATCATTATTGCATAGTCAACTCCTTCTCTCTTCCAAAGATTTTAAGAACCTTTTTCACCAAATGTATGAGCATGAACCGTTGTTTGCACTCCGTTCTAGCAAAGATTGAATCTTGTAGGCTACATTGTCCTTCTTGAAGGTATATGAATTCTTAGCTCCATCATGCATAGCTTGATGGTCAAATTGCCATGGCCTACCTAGGAGCAAGTGGCATGCATCCATAGGTAATACATCACACAAAACTTTGTCTTTGTACTTGCCAATTGAGAACTCCACCCATGCTTGTTCATTCACCAAGACATGTTGTCCCTTATTGAGCCATATGACCTTGTAAGGATTATTGTGAGGCATCCTTATCAATTTTAGCTTGCTGTCTGCCTCCCCTTACACAATATTGTCAGTAGAACCTGAGTCTATAATGACCTTACACACTTTCCCCATCATCTTGCATTTTATCCTAAACAAGGACCTTCTTTGGCTTGGCTCTTCTTTAACCGGTTCTTTGATCAAAGTCCTCCTCATCATGAGGTTCTCACCTTCTTCTGAGTTCAATGGTACTTCAAGTTGTTTATTTGCTGCAGCTGTCTCATCTTGAATCAGATTGGTTCTCCTATCTCCTCCATGAGAAGTACTACCTTTCTCTGGACATCTATAGGTTGGGTGTCTCAATTGGTTGCAATGGTAACATTTCATGTTGGTGAAGTAGCTGCCTCTTCCTTGTCCACCACTTCTTCCTCTGGAGCTGAAACCTCTTCCTCTACCACCTCTACTAGAACTTCCTTCTTGTTGTTCAAAAAATCTGACTTCTCCTTGAGCTCTTCGTTCTGAGCTTCTTCCACTATAACTTCCTCTTTGTCCTCTACTGTCTTTCCCTTTACCTCTACCTTTAGGGTTTTGTTCATGTTTCTTTTTTCCTTTCTCCTCTATCTTCAAAGCCATTTGATAGCATTGGCGGACTGTTTTGAAGTTCACCAAACTCATATCTTCTTGAATAGACCATTTGAGTCCATTTAGATACCTTGCTAACTTGATACTCTCATCTTCAACCACTTTTGATCTAAGGCACAATTTTTGAAACTCCTCTATATATGTTTGAACATCCATGTCTTTTTGCCTCAGATTGTGTCTTCTCCTATGCAACTGGACTTCATAATCATCAGGGAGATAAGTCTGCCTTATCTTAGTCATCATTCCTCTCCATGAAACTATGGGACCTTTGCTTCTTTCTCTCTTTCAGATTGTACAAACTTCCACCATGTGAGAGTTGCACCTCTCAACCTTGACTTGGCCACCTTTACCTTTTGGGCCTCTGTTATGCCATCACATTCAAAGTGATTCTCAATGCTCTCAATCTAGTCTACAACTAAATCAGGGTCCATTTGTCCACTAAAAAGTGGCACACCCTCCAATGCTTTACCACTCAAGGCCTGCAATGCCTTCAAGAATGGTTCTTCAGCAAGAACAGGGTCAGGCTTTGGAGCTTCCTCCTCCAAATCCTCTTCTTTTTCCTTGGCTTCCTGTTCTTCTTTCTTATTTATCTTGTCCTTCACATTATCTGATGTCTCTTGGACTTCATCCAGGAGTTTCTCCATCTGAGATATCCTTTCTCTGAGCAACCGGTTGTCTTCCTCTTGCTCTTCTACCTTTTTAACTAGCTCTGCATTTGTCACCATGGTTCTCTCCTCTGGTGTTTTCTCTCCAACTGACTCAGTGGGCTGAAACATTAATCACAAGCCTTGAATCAATCTAAGCTCTGATACCAATATGGTGTAACACAAAACCCAAGGTTGCTTGCACCACTCCAAGAAGACCTTTCTCGCTATCTCCTTCCTGGAACCTAACTCCAATGGGTTCCTCTTGAGCTTGGAGATTGACCAAACCCTACTCCAACTCTTCTCAAAGAGTTCCTACCTTGTGCTTTACCTTGGGAAGTCAAACACCTCTTGAACTTGCAACTTCTCCCTCAACACCTAGAAGGGTCTAGATTCTAACTTCATCACCAACCTCAAACTGCTTGCAGGGGAATTAAAAGTACTGTCCTCATGCTTTTTGAATCCAAGTTGATCCATTTTGGAGGCTCTTTGGTTTCCAATACACCCGATTCCAAGAAATTGCCTTGAGAGGGCCTAGTTTCTACTAGCCCTTACCAGTCACTATTTTGCTTTTTCTGCCCAAAATCTCCACACAACCTAGCAAAAAAAACACATTTTCTGACACCCTTTTGGGACTTTTAAATCTTGCACTAGATTTCTAGCCTTCTTCAGTTCTGTATAGTGCCTTCCTAGAATCAAGGAGAAATAGGCCTAATTGACCTAATCCCTAGGGTTTCTCTATTCTTTGTTTCAAATCTCCTACCAAAAGTTTGATTAAAGCTTCTAACCTTTTTTCAGTCAAAGATCTTGCCTAACCCTACCAGGAATCGTACGGATTCCGTATAGTGCTTATATCCCCTGCCTAAGTTCACAATTTTACTCTACCAAACTCCTAACTGGGTTACAATAGCTCGCCTAGGGTTTGGTCTTGCAAAACATAGCTTGGATCTCAATATTTCCTACTTCTAAATCTACACAAAAGTGTTACTCCCCTTTCATATTCTACTGTTCTCAGGGAAATCCCGTGGACAGAGTTTAGAGGGGAGCCATTTATTTGCTTGACTATACAAAACAAAGAAAATAAGACTCTACAATCTAATCTATGATCACAAAACACTAAAACAACTCAAAGCCTCTTGACCACAAGTTGGAATACACTCTTTACCATTCAATAAACATAGAAACAGTGAGAAATCAGGATATACAGTGCCTCTTTTATGACTATTTCTCAAGAACTCGGGTGAAACACAGAAAATGTAGTCTTTTCCTATTCCTTGCAATTCAAAGCTTAACTATAATGCATGTATTCTTAGTCAATGAACTATTTACAGAAGAAAAGATGCTAGAATTTTTTAAGTAAACTCTAATCCAATGCCCAAATCAATGCATTTAACACATAAGATATCACTATTCTGAAAACACACGGGGTTTGCAGGAAAACACAGAATTCTGCAATCTGCCTTCTATTCCACACCACAAAATTTGATTACAATGAAAACTAACTCCTAACTACGAGTCTTCCCTACTTTTAGATGCTTCTCCATCATTCAAGGGCAGTTTCTCGAGCCCTTATTCCTGAGTTTAAGGGATTCCAATCACTAAATTGCATGCAATTCCACAAATCTTGCCATGCAACTTTGCAACAGCACTTTGCAACTTCCATTATGCCATGATCCCGAATCTTTGGACCTCTAACACCTTAACTAAGAATCAACAACTCCCTTAACCAACCATTAGCATCTTTTAAATAATGACTATGTGTTTAAAACACATTTAACACCCTAATTTCAAACATAAGCTGTCTAAAGCTACATAAAGTAAAATTTAACACTAGTGATTAACTAAGATGGTATAGTCCTAATGACTAACTCATCCACACCAACAAGACCTTCTAAGGTCCAATGTAAACACATCAAAATCCCTAACTTGGCTAAGGTCATTACAAGCCAAAATTGTGAACAAACTAGGTGGAGGTCAGCCTAGGTGCTCCTGCACAATATATAAGCATTTCTAGATTTTTTTTTGGTGGTGAAAGTGCACGGTCAATTGGGCATCTATGCGTGGATATTGGATGTCAATTCTAAATGACAACTTTTTGATCTTTGTGACGAATCCTCCCGCATTTGTCATGACTATCTAGAAGTTGAAACAATAGCTTTAAGCTATTAAATCATATATGAAGAAAGCCAGAAAAAATTCATTGAAATCTGATGTCCCGTTTAAAAAATTAGAGTGCTTGAAATTAAGGTAGGCGCTACTAGATCCTATCCTCTAGAACAAGTCCTAATATAAATTAGAGGTATCCCTATAAAGACTATAAACACCTGGCTAACTAACTCACCCCTTATCTTGATCTGCCAACTCCAGATTTTATCCTCTCGCCATGCCTAGGTTATTTGATGTGAAGCCTCGCACGTAAGATACAAGCTCATAAACTCGTATTGTGACCAAACCCATTTCTTCCAATTACCTTGGCTTCTCTGGTACGATCTACAGAAAGCTTGCTTCCAATGGAGCCAATTTTCAACCTACTCCTAGCAGAGGGAGATGGCATTTAGGGGTCTAATACACGACAACAAAACCCACAGAGTCTTCGATGCGAATACGACACAGATCACTAACATCATCAAGGAAATGATCGGGGTTGACTACCTTGAGATGGACATGTGAAGCGGGGTTAATTCAGAAATGGCTTCATATTTCCTCTCAAACTTCCCGTGACTCCCATATTCAGCGGCGACAATGACTCAGGTTGGTGAACTGTTTGTCAAGCAGCAATACAGACTTGGCCTCCATCAGGCTTGGAATTTGGCGGCCACCCCTGCCTTTTGTGACGGTTTATTTATTTAAATGCCTGTCACTTAACGTTTTATGAAAAAAATTAACTGTCAAAAAATATTTAATTTATATATATTTTTTATATAAAATCTTTTATATTAAAATATTATTGATTTTATTAATTGTACATATTAAATATGATTTTTTTTTTTATAAATTTCTATTTTTAATAACACAAGTAATTTAATTTTTTAAAATATTATGTATCATATAAATTAATTAAGTATTTTTTATAGGAATCATACTTCTTAAAAATACCAAATAAACAATAAAAAATATTATAATTTGATACAAACCTTCATTATATAATTTGCATATATTTAAACACAAAAAAAAACTTTTGGAAAGAAAGGAACTATTTTCTTTTATTATTTTTAAATTGAGATGCAAAAATTAATGATGCATTACATAGAAAATAAACAAAAATAAATGTTATCAAAGGTCAAGAACTCTTCTTGACTTTGTATTCTTCCATATTTGATATACTTTATTCCAATTTACATCATTTTCTTGAGGTCCATTTAAAGACACTCTCATTAATGCATCCAATGTATCCAAACCCAACTTTGACTTTCTAACATCTTTGATGATGTTTTGTTTTGAAAATCCTCTTTCACAATCAACAGTACTTGCAGGAATAGTAAGCACAACTTGCCATAACTTCATCATATGAGGATAGCTTTTATGCCAATATTCTGTGTTACAAAAGACTCTCCATGCATCTTTCATCTTGAAACCCTCACAACTCAAATGCAGTGAATCAACAAAAGAGTTTAACTCCCTTTTACAACCGGTAACATCAAATATGGATACAAATTCATTTACATTATTTGAAGTAGTATGTTGCAAATGTTGGAGAAGCTTATCAAGCCAACGCTCTGAGATATTATCTCGAGTTTGACGATCTAATGGATAATAAGAAGGACTGAAGAGTTTTGCAGCATTAAAAAGAGGAAGATCTGGAAATCTTTCATTCAAACAATCAATGAGAGATTGAATATAACCTTCTGCAAGATGTTGACAACTTTGTTGTGTTCCTTCAACACATGGTTTCATGATATGCTTTTCCCTGCATCACCATACTCAAATCCTTCAATTGGAATAGGTATATATTTTAGTTCATGTTTATCAATGACAACACCTTCTTCTTTGACTTCAATACATCCAAATTGAGAATCAATCAAGAATTTGGAAAGATAAGTTGTACCTTCTGCAAATGTACCTTTTCTCAAAAACCATCTATATAAATTTCCTATTGCTTCATCAAGAGCCAAACCAATTACTGTAATGTCTACATTTTCTTCTTGAAATATTTTATTCAATTTATTTAGTTCACCTAAAACATCAGCAAGCATGTGCAAACAGAACTGAATAGAATAAATCCTTGTCTTTTCATACAATGATGAACACTTCTTATCTTTTTTCCACAAAGTTAAGATAGCTGGCATAAGCTTCACAAGCCTTATTATGACTTCTCCTCTAGATAACCATCTGATTGTGTGGATCTGCAAAACATTTAGAACATCAATTTGCATAACTCTAAGTAAATCATTCAACTCATTATTTCTTTTTGGTGAATTTTGGACCCATGAATGCACTTTATTTGCTATTTTGTCAACAAATAGTAACTCAGGTATCCTTTTTGAAGCATCTACTGCTGCTAATGATTCACGATGAGCTATGCAATGCACTGAAATAAGATTTGGAATATTTTTTTTCAAAAGAGAAACAAATCCATTTTCATGCCCAACCATTGCAGAAGCTCCATCTGTTGAGATAGCTATTAGTTTTGTTAATGGAAGCCCTCTATCATTTATCAACTGGTTGATGGTATCATATATAGTTTTCCCTTTTCCATTTGGCACATCCATGATCTTCATAAACATGGAAATAGGTTCCCCGTGACCCTCTAAAGTTAAATATCTTGCATAAACAACAAGGTGCTGCTCTAAACTTCTATCAGTACTTTCATTAACCATTAGTGAAAAAAAAGGGCTTTTCAACATCTCTTCTATTTGAATTTGTTCAAGATATTTTGATATGCAAAAAAGAAAATCATTTGCAGCCTTCCAATTTGTGTATGCAGAGTATTCTTGAGACTTTGGCATATTAGGAGTTTTTAGATCCATGAGAAATTTACATATTTTCTCATACTTAGATAAAGATAAGTCCTCTTGACAAACAAAATAAGTTGCTTTCATTGTAGTGATTACTCTTTCCATATTAATATCTTCTATCTCTAAAATATGATCTGGAATAGATTTTATCTTTTTCTCCATTGCATTAATCCATCTTGCTTGAGCATCTTTATGTATTGCAGATTTTTCATGAGTGACAAGAGCATCACGTTGTAAATTGCTACACCCATCCCCTATACCCCATGGGCCTGACATCTTATACTTCTCACAATAATTACATTTCATAAGTATTTTACCATCATGCTCAAAATAATTTAACCAAACAAATTTTTCCAACCATTCCATTCAAAATTTTCTCTTTAGAACTTTTTGCTGCCCTTGATTGAGATTTGACCCCTCCCCAACTTCATCACTAATACTATCCCCTTCACCACCTTGATATGCATCTTCATTTGAATCATCATCTGAAGAGGACCCAAATATTTCTTTAAATGTTTCTTTCAGATGATTATTATGAGACTGTTCATGTAACATTGAATTACTAGAAGTTTTAGAAACCTTCTCTCTAGTCCACTTATACATTTCTCGAATAGTAGCTTGTTTCTTCTTTCTTGAAGACATATTATTAAAGTACCTAAAAAAAATCAATATATTAGTAATCTATGAAATATTATTTTATAAAATAATTATGTTAGAAAATTTACAAATTTTAGAAACTATGCATGCACTCAATTAGTAAATTCAATTTGCATATAATAAATTTTATTGATAAATAAAAATGCATAGAGTATTAGATTAAGAATAATTATATTACACATGATTATTTTTTCCATATATTTATTCTCTAATTTGTAAAATTGTATTACTATTTTGTTGATTGATTCCTAAAATTGTAAAATTGCAATGAACATTTAATTTAATATTTAACTAGAATAAGTTGACTATAAATTAATTTATTGATTTCATATGTGGAAATATCATAAAACACATTTAAATAGCAATTTCAAATCTATCAAAAAATAATTATATAAAATTAAAAATAGTTCAATCCCCAAATTGTTCTATCTAAAATCATATTTAAATATCAATTTCAAACCTATCCAAAATAATTATATAAAATTAAAAATAGTTTAATCCTTATTCAACTCATTATCTAAAATTTCAACATGCTCACCAATAAAACACAACTGTTGTATTATCTTGAAAAATATCAAAGTTGATGAATCGCCTGTAAAAAATAATTCTTTAAGGAAGCTGTTGTATTATCTTGAAAAAACTCAAAGCTGGTGAATCGCTTGTAAAAAAAATTCTTTAAGGAATCTGCTTGTATTATCTTGAAAAAAATCAAAGCTGGTGAATCGCCTGTAAAATAAATTCTTTAAGGAATCAAAGCCTTGAATCACCTGTAAAAAAAATGCTTAATCCTTAAATGTTGTATTATGTTGAAAAAAATCAAAGCTAAGAATAATTATTTGTAAAAGGAAAATAAAATTTCAACATGCTCATTGCTCACCAATAAGTTTGATGCTATATTATCTTGAAAAAATTCAAAGTTGGGAATCACTGCAAACAAAATGCTGTTGAAAAAACAAGTTACAATGCTATAAAATAAATGCTTTCAACAGTGAAAATTTGTGTTATGTGATTATTCATAAGGATATCCTATATATATTAAAAAAAATGTAAAATTAGAAAATATTGATAATTAGAAATAAATCTAAAAATCTTAAATTTAATGTTAAAGTTTCTAAATTATATAGAAAATAAATCTTGTTAAAATATTCAAAAAGTTAAAAATCAATTATATTCTATTATGAAAAGATTTTGAATGAATATAATTTTTATAATAAATATTATAAATCATATATATTAATAAAAAACAATGATAACTATTAGTAAAAATGTCAAAATCTTTAAAAAATTAGAAAAAACTATATTTAATCTTGAAAATATTCTATTTTCAATAGATTTTGAATTAATAAATATATTTATAATAAATTATATATATTAATATAAAGTGAAATTAGAAATAATTATTCCAAATCTAAACTAATTTATATTTTAATTATAAAAATTATTTTATTATTATAATATATATATACAATAAATTTTTACAGTTTAATAATAATTTTAAGTGTCAATTTTACGGTTATATAAAAATATAGCAAGTCAAATGATACAGTCTAATAAATTTTTAGGTTGTAATATACGGTCCAAAATGCAAAAAAGGTCAAATAGACCATCAAATTCCAGGCCTGGCCTCCATGCTGTGGTCACCATCAGGGCTTAAATTTGATGGCCGTATGACCGTATTTAGAGATTTTTGCCGTAAATTACAATCAAAATTTTAAGAAGATTGTATGAGATTTTTGGATAGACTATCAAAATTTATATAGAATTATAATGATATATATATTTGATTTATATATAATTTTACTTACACTAAGGTATATCATAATGTTTTAAGGGCACCTATGAATAGATAACTGCCATTAAAAAATTTGTTGACAGGCAAGGTCGACCGTCAAATTTAACCCCTGGTCACCATGAATTGGCACTTTCCATAAGAGGATCTGCCGATGATTGGAGCAGAGTTCAGGGGGGTTTCCATCTTTGGCTACACTGGCCAAGCTGAGGAGGAGGCTAATAAGAACTGGGGAGAATCTACAAGTAGTTTGGGAGGTTCTCGAATCAGGAGACCTAGAGATTGCAGCTGAGAGGGGTGGTGGGTGACTTTCTTACCAAACTATGCGCTCTCATTGTCACAACCCATACCTTTGCCGACCGTGAATGCTACAATAGAGAGCTAGTTGCGTCACACTCTTTTGGGTTTATCTATGGTCGGTAGCAATCTACCGGCCTAGCTCTAGGAAAGAAAAAACCAAAAAGTTCTCCAAAGTAAAACGGCATTTGATTCAGATGTTTTCCAGATATGTTCATATCACAATCCCATAATTTAGAGGGATTTTGTTCAATCACAGGGCTCAAATAATGGGCCCATTCAAGCACTACTTTCGTACCAGACAATTTCTAGATTGGTGGAGGGAGTACTGACTTTTGTTTATACTGGTTGTTGTATTGAACATGACCTTATGTGGCAGCTTGAGTGTGGGGGTTTGAAATATGAACTTCTGATAATATTGAAAAAGGTGCATGATAATGCTGGAGTAGGCATATCAGATTTTGTCTCGCAGAGTTTTTTTGAAATGGGAGCCTAAACTACCAATCTCACAAAAGAACTTTAAAATGAACTCTGCTTCATTTATAAACAAATGAAATAGGTAACCTGATTGAGAAAGGTGTTCTGTCTTGACCTGTAGGTTCAAATCTACTTGATCCACGTTGTATCATGTGTAGTTGAAGTCAGTGTTATCATGTTTTTCATAAGGTCATAAGGTTTTAAATATGGTATATATATATCATGTAGTGTTTGTATTGTATTCTATTATAAATTTAGTTTTTTTATAATATAGATTATTGGAAAGTAGAGGGGCAAAGAAGAGGTTGGAGGGGTTGGAGGGGTTAGAGAATTCATAATAATGCGAGGGACATTTTCATTTTGAGTGAGTTTTTTATACAAAGATTGGATATATTGGTTGATAGATATTTTTCATATTGTCTCTTCTTTAGAGAAGGGGAAGGGTGAGAATGAAGGGAAGGGGGGTGTTTAGGGATATGTTTCATAATGCTGTAGATGGGGAGTATACCTGAATTTGCAAGTGGAGTGTTGTTGATGTGAGTATGTATCAACTCGTAGGGAAACATCATTCTTGACATGGATTATGCTAGTACATAGGTAGAGTCTTGTATTATGTATAGTGAGTATTTCCTGATTCACATGTAGAGTTTAAGAGCAAGATAGGGGGAGAATGAAGTGGAGGGGGGTGTTTAGGGGTATGTCCTTAGTGTTGTACTTGTAGACGAGGAGTATGACTCAACTTGGAGGTGAAATGTTATTGATGTGGAGTATGTATTAACTCACAAGGGAGCATCATTCTTGATGTGGATTATGTTAGTTCATAGCTAGAATGTTGCATTATGTATGGTGAATATATCTCAATTCACATGTAGAGTGCTGTAAATGTGCATAGTAAATGTGTTGATTCATGAAAGGAGTGGGGCTTGTGGTGAGTCTAGTACTATGTTCTTGCCTACCTTTATTTAGAGTGATTTAATAAAGAGGAAAATGTTGAAAATGTTACATCAATATTAATATATTTGAGTGTTAATGAATAAATGTAGTAGTTGAAAGATAATGAAATGTTCACTCATTTAGATTATCGTAGACAGTTCAATGATTAAATAATGTAAAGACTTTTATAAAATTATAATTGCATTGTAAACAATCTATTTTAAAAATAATATTTTTAACTTCAATTATTTATCTCCAATATAATTTTACCTTTTCATTATTAGAGATACTCCATTTAAAAGAATCCAAATCTTGAGGAAAAAATAAAATTATATTATTTTCACCATTAATATATATTATTTAAAAAATTCAAAGGAATAATGATTAATATTATTAATATCTATAAAAGTCAAAATAGCACTTAAAATACTACATAGAAATGCTAATCCAAATAAGTAAATATTAAAAAATTGAAATCGAAAGGCATGAATACTAAATAGGTAAAGAGAAGACAGAATGAAATCATATAAAATCCTGAAACGAAAAAGGTAAATGTACCATGGGGGGACATTAAACCTAATGCTACAAAGCATGGTCCAGCACCGTCCTTGTCTAAAGAGGACAAGAATGGACCCATCTGAATTATGGGGATGTGGGGGCAGGAAGTCCCGTGGTTAAGCAAAAGTCACTGTAATGCACCACCACTGCCATTATGCCTTTGCCATCTTGCTTGCATTACAGCTAAATCCATAAAGACGTATTTGGGCGGCGAAAGAAGGCAAACATGGTGGACTTTATTAAAGAGATTCTTATTTGTCCATAGTGCACGTGGGGCGGTGAGAGTATCCCATCTCTTTTTCATGTTTCTGCAAATCAAGTCAAGCAAAACGTGGATGATATGATTCATACAAAACTCCCCAGTCCCACCTTGTCCTCTATGCAGGCATTTTTTACACAACACGAAAGTAGGTTGCTGAGAATTGGGAAAAAACCATTGATATTTCAGTGCGCTTAATGTCTTTTTGCAGAAATTGTTCACTCATCTAATGGATTGGGGTGTAGTCACAGATACAATGGCTGATGTTGGTTTGAGTTTTGAAAGCAACTGGCAAGAAGCAGAAGGTTCACTGGAAGGTTGCATTATATTCAGATTCAATGATCTTGATGAAGAAGACGAAGATGAAGCGAAGAGGCTGCTTTTGAGGCCTTGTGACGAGGGATGCGGCCCTTGTCAAATAAAAAGTAGGCTCTCTCTTACCAACTTATTTCTTTCATTTTATTTCAGAATATCCTTGTCAATTCAGAAATACCCACACACTACCTTCAATTGCCTTCTCAAATATGTCAGCGGATGGAGGAGAGCTTGGACAAGCATTTGGGTATTGTAGGCATATGACACACGTAAATTGCTCTTGGGCAAAGAAGGACAATCTTTACAACTAATTGTTCTTGTGTTTTTATGGCAAAATGACTGCCCGTGCTTGTTTCTAGAGAGAGAGACTACTATAATTTATATAAGTAAAAATTAGTCCCTGTATGCGTAAACCATGCCTAAGATGACCTCCCCAGTGGAATTTTCCCATGGGTTTATGTGCACTGGAGAGACAGTGAGAGCCTTGGAAATTGTAAAATGACTGCCTGTGCTTGTTTCTATAAATATCTAGAGAGAGAGATCATTATGGAACTTTTACATTGTTACCTGAACCTCTACTTAAGATGAGACCACTGTTACATATATAAGTAAAAATTTGTCCCTGTATACATTCACCATGCCTAAGATGACCTCCTCATGTGGATTGGAGAGATAGATATATGCAAATGATAAACAGTCTATCTATGCATCGACATATTCTAAGGCGATTTATATGTATTGGAATATTATAAATAAAAATTAGTCTATCCATGCACTCACCATATCCGAAGGTGACCCCTCTGAGGGATTTTGTCATTGGTTTATATGTATTGGAATATTAATTTTACTGGAAAGGACAAATTTTTGAAGTGGTTTTAGGTTTTGATGATAGCGGAGTCTACAATAATGGGAGAGAAGTGGTTGATGAAATTACTGTTAAATCCTGCTGGACCCGAATAACTCATTTCTGTGGAAGAAAAACATTGGAAGAGGCATCTACTGGAAAATATAAGACATGGGACTGAGGTGGTACATACTGCGGACTTAAATTTATCCAACCATATTCTCTCTCTGCAAATAAAAAGGGCTTATAACTTGAATTTGCACTGTTTGTGAAGTTCTGAATTACAATGCTTTATACTGAAATTTATCAATGTAATTAGATTTCCACAATCCATATGAATTTAAATCTAATTGCTTCTGGATTTGATTGTGTGGTAGTCTTTTTTCATCAACGTTTCAGATCACACTCAGTGATCCATCTTTTTCAACTCTCTATCCTGATGATGGATCACTGAGTGTGATCCGAAACGTTGATGAAAAAAGACTACCACACAATCAAATCCAGAAGCAATTAGATTTAAACTGAAATTTATGCCGAAGGCTATGGCACATCTATCAATACACAAGCTCTGTTGACCAAACTTTGATAGCTTGCAGATGACTTCCTCATACACATTAACATACAAACAGACCAATCATGAGCAGCTGTGGAAACATAAAAGGTCTTATTACCCAATTTGGACCCTCTTCAGTTTTTGTTAGTATTGTGATAGAGTCAAAAGTTGACTGATTTTGACTTTGATATCTCCATAAGGTTTCCTTTCCCTTTTGATCTAGATCCAAGAGCAACCTAAAATAGTGCTATTAGAGCAGTCTTTCTTGCCTTTGGTATTATCAAATGTGTTTGGGTTATAGAAAGTTTGGAATGGAAACTCATGACTCTCTAAGTTAACTTATTTTCTGTTCAAAGTGATCTCAAATGGCAAAAAAGGCAACTAAAAATACAGAAGACCTTGTTTGATATATAAAAAAGTTGATGATGCACTACACAGATAAACAGAAGAAATGTTTGATCAGTTTTCCATAACTGTCCACCATGTTAGATCTCCACTGCATCCTTCCACATCAAGCAAGGTTTTTGGATGTGATAAACCTTTCAAGGTAGACGTGCATAGTAGACATTTCTTAATTTGAAGGTCTAATAGATGCAGATGTAGCAGATACCTGGTTGAATCAGTCATGATCCTATTTTTCTTAAGTAGAGGAGGAGATCACAATTGTGCCATTGAATGTGGCATTACCTGTCATGAATTGGCGGGAGTCTACTCTCACAATAATGCTGATGATACTGAATCTGAAGAGGCTTGGTCAGTTTTTGTTGAAGTCCTCATTGATGAATATGAACCTGTTAACGACTATAGCGAACAACGCACCAAGTAGCAACAATTCAACCAAGGATATGACTAATTGATGCAATATTGCTCCGATATATTCCATACCTGGAATGCAGAGCTTGGGATACCTGAGAATAAGAGAAACAAAAATTTCAAATACTGTTGTGACTTCCAGCCATGCATGGAGTCCAAGATGGATATCCTGGAAATCAAGTCACTGAGAGATGCCTTTAAAAAAATAAATATTGTCAAGATTGAAGAGATGTTAAGAAATGAAGATAAAGAAGAAAACTATAAATCCAATGTTACCATCCACAAGGAAAAAACCCACACCAAGTATGATGGAAGTCACTAAGATATAATTGCTCAACACCAAGATCACACCTCTAATGCAGCGCCTAGGAGAATCCTTTATGAAATGCAACAGATGAAGATAGGAAAGTGTTGCAGTCTTCATAAAAACAACATGCACTTAGATGTGGAGTGTCACAATAAAAAATACTAATGGCCCAGATGCAGCACCGATGCCAACTCAGGATAGAGTACTACAAGCCTACCATGACTGTTGCAACCACAAAAATAACACCTGCAGAATTAAAAAAATGTCCTTTTAAATCCCAGATGTGGATCTAAGGACAATTTTTGCATTTATAGGGGAAATTATAGTAAAAAAAATTGGCATCTCCATGTCATCGAAAGGCTTATAAGTTAATTTGTAAGAATATCTCATCATCCTCAGCCACCATAATGTACCAGTTTGATGTTTGCCATATTTGGAAGCCCGCTTTCAAGTCAAAAGAGGGTCTGTTTGAATAGTTTGTCTTCTGTTTTGGCCTAACTAATGCACCTGCAACATCTATGAGGATGACAAATGATAATTTTTCACTCCTAAATGTTTTTTATATGGGTTGCCAATACATTTCCAATAAAATGAGGAACACCTGAAGGCTGAATCATTTTCAGCAGGTTCTCCAAATCCTACAACATTACAATTTGTAAGCCAATTGAGAGAGATGTTCTTTAAGCATGAAGAGGACTACCTGAATCATTTTCAGTAAGTTCTCCAAATCCTACAACATAACAAGTTGTATGCCAATTTAGAGAAATGTTCTTTTGGCATTAAGAGGACTAACTTGCTGATGAATTAGAGTTCATGTTGACCGAGAGAAGATCTATTTGATTCACTAATGGCCAACAGCTAGAACAGTAGAACCTTGATGAAATAATGCAATTTTGTAAGTCTTGTTAATTTCTACTACATGTTTGTGATGGGGTTCTCTCAATCCTATGGTCTCCGAAACAAGAAACTAAAGGTTGGGCCAAGATAAATATTAATATTGTCATAGTCACAAAAAAGGCGTTTGAATAACTCAAGCATTGAATCTTTTCAGGACCATTCCTTGTTTTTCTGCATTTGCAGAAAATGATAGACTTAGAGATTGATGCTTCAAACTTTCAAAGTCTGTGCTCAGCATAATCCATACTTAGCATGATCACAGTGAGAATTCACTGATGCAGTTAAAAAATATCTTACATATGATAGAGAATTATATGTTATGGTCCAAACATCTAAAAGATTACATTCTAAGAAAGGAATTAGTCGTTGGTACTTGATGTAAACATTTGTAGTTCCCTTAAGGCAAAGAACAAGCTACAAAATGAGCATCATCAGAAATTTCTGCATATCAGCAAATCTCCATGTATATGCAACCAGAAACAAGAAACGATAAATTTGACAAGGCAACTCAACAGAAAATAATATTAAAAAGATTATGTATAACTTTATATATATATATAAAGTTATAATAAATCACATATAACAGATCATGCAATTTAATTATAGTGATTAATGTAAATATTTAATTTAAAAAAGGTAATGTTGAAGTTGTAAAAGCCAACCTCACAAAACCCAGTGATCACCTGCAAGCAAAATAACTTGTCACGTAGAAGAGATTCGAACAACACAAGGATATTGCTCTACAAACCAAGAGAGTAAAATTGCATAAACAAGAAGTGAATAATTACAAAGAGATCAATCCTTAAAAAAGGAGATCAAAACTCTAAAGTGAACTCTAGGATTTAATAAAGTAATTATTAAAGGGCCTAAGTTTAACTCAAGTGAAAATAAAGTAAAAGGTGACTTAATTAATTAATCAACATGATTAGATTAATTAAGTAATTAACCTATTACTCTAACAGGTAAATATTATAAAAAATTTAAAAGAAAACATCAAAAGATATTAATACAACCATTCACAACGGGCTTCATGTTCCACACAATTAGAATTTAAAATATGAAATGGCTGGTACACAGTGTTTTCAGCATCATAGCTCCACATAAACGTCAAGTGTATGTATGGAAACACCAATCGAGTTGATGATTTGAGTTGAGCAATAGTCACAAAACTTATCACTATCCTTTGGTTCTTGTGGACATGAAATTGCAATTTGATGATAGTTGCATGATAAAATGCTGATTTTGTCAATTTATATTGGAATCTTGACGCTAGTGAGTTAGTTCTTGTTTTCTATTTTCAGAACAATCTATTTTAGTGCTTGGGACTGTTAATGTGTTAGCAGCTTCGGTAGCTTCTTCCAGCTCAGCACTTTCATGGAAGACATAAATTGAATGATAGCCTTTGGCTATTCAATTTATATTCACTGTTTTGTATTATACTCATCTCATATTATGGCCGACATAGAAGAATTCGAGTTGATCTTTTATTAGAATATATTTAATATTTATTTGAGGTCGACTATCATTAAAGGATATTCATGACTTATCATAAGGTGGCCGACCTCTTGTGAAGAGGTGTGAACATTTATCAAGGCCGACTTCAATAAGATAGGCAATCTCTTATAAGGCCGACATGAAGGATTAGTTTCAACCCACTCATCTGTATATATATTCAGTTTGTTCGTCCATTGCATTCAATCAGAGAACAAGATCAGTTCGATCATTTTACTCAAGTGCGAACCTAGCTGTTATTCTAGTGCGAACACATCTGACAATCAAGTGCGAATATGTCTGATATTTGAAGAGCGAATATATCAATTCAGGGACATCAATCAAGTGCGAATATGTCTAATATTTGAGAGCGAATATATCAGTTCAGGGATATCAATCAAGTGCGAATAAGAGACTGTTGAATTATTGTGAACTCTGCCATTCGGATCTGTGTTAGATGCGAACTCTCTATATCTGATTAGTTGCGAACTCTCCAATTCGGATCTGTGCGAACTCAGCCATTTCGGGTCTGTGTTAAGTGCGATCTATGTCAGGTACTCAAGGGTGAAAATCAGTGCGAAGTAATATGATGCGAATTCATATCTAACAGGTTGAGAACCAATTGTGTTTGTGAGTATTGTCAAATGCTATTCTTGTAGACAGTCATTTCATATATAACAGGTACAATTTGCCAAACTGTCATATGTTATTTTGTCATCTTGCCAGTGTTGAATATCGGTCTTGTGTTAGACCCCATTGTAATATGTAAAATTGCCAGTGTTGCATAAAATATAAGAGAGATCTCTGTTGCTGGGTTTTTCTCCCTCAAGAGGAGGGTTTTCCCAGGGTATATGCTGTGTTATTCTGTCTGATTTCGAATTATTTTTCTGTGCATTTAATTTGTTCACATAAATTTAACATGGTATCAGAGCGGGTTTGAGGATCGTGATCAGATTATTGCCAATCAGCATACCTTCTATTGCTCACTCATCCTACTAAGCCAAGATGGTGAATGGTTTGAAGGTTGAAGACAGACTCGAAGGTGCAACCAATTTCACTTCATGGAGATTTAGGATCATGCTCACCTTGCGTGAAAATGATTTGGGTGACTTCATGGAGCCTAGCATTTCTGAACCTGAGGAGGCAAAAGAAAAGAAGGAGTGGCTGAAGAAAGACATCAAAGCAATGAAAATTCTGGTTGACTTAGTCAAGGATCATTGTAACAACCTATCCAGACTACGGTTTTAAAAATTCAACCATTTTTCGGTTTCAGCCGAAGCACAACTAACTTGTTTTCATTCTAGGGTTTCCAAATGTTTTCAACTATTCATATTAAACTTCCAACTAACTTCCAAGTTTTCAGTTTCAGCTGAAAGGTAACATCTAACTGTTACTATCAATCGTCACACAGAAGATTTAAACTAAATAACTGTCAAACTAGGGTTCCCATTTAACCAATATATGAACTAAGGAAAGGAAATAGCTTCTCTTTGTTCATTAACTAATTTCAGATCTTTCATTTCAGCTGAATGATACAAGTAACTGTCTAACAATTAATTGTAAATACTTACATTTAACATACAAGAAGATCGTTCATTGCATAAATGAAAGTAAGCTTAAATAGCATTGCATGTACCTGGATTTACGAGTGAGGAAGAAATACAATTGACAGCATCATCTTGTTTTTATACTTGGCTTCTTTAGCAATGAGGGAAAGAGAATTATCATCAGGGGCTTTACCACCCAACCAAGACCTACTGGTCTCCCGAGTTTCTTCGACTGAAGAACCCGCCCTTCACGAGGGTAATCAACATGGATCAAATTATCATCATGTCTTTGAGCCTGGTGTCCATGATTCCTATACTGTTGGTCGATCCCTCCTCTGTAGGTTCCTCCTATCCAGAAGGATCATTCTGACCAGAGTATATCTGGATCATGGAAGCTGACTTTGCCTAACTGGCATCTACCTTGGCCAAGGATTTTCAATGCTCTGGCACCACTGTGCCGATATCTCTGACACTACTGTGTTGATGTCTCTGGCACTACTGTGCCGTCAGCACACTCACCCTTGCTCGGCATGACAACTCTCAGGATTAAGTTGTAATTTATAATAGCAATTTTAATTACCATTTCTTCTTAGTTCGAGGTTATAATTTAACCATTAAGTTTCATTCATAATAAAGGAGATTCATAGGCATTAAGGATTTTCAAGTCTCATATTTATCTCATAAAAGACTCAGAGAGCAATAATATGCACTAACCGACTTCCAACTAGAGGAAAGAGAATTTGGTTAAACCAAAAAAATAAAGTTCTTAGATGATTTCCAAATGGTTCAAACTGAACCCAGATTCAGAACCTTTTCACTTATTTAAGTTTAGGCTGATGTCTTATTGTAATCATAGAGCTGAAGAGACTAGGCACATAGTTATTCTCTTCTTAATTTAAATATCTGATGATTACTTAATGCTTTTACTGAAGAATTAAAGACACAAGGCTCTTAGCTTTCTGCATCTTACCAGCTGTTATATATATATATATATATATATCCAGATTCATATCAACAGATCATCCACAATTAGAAACATCAAGATTTCCGGAATGATCAGGTAATTTATTATTCAACTATTAAAGCTTTAGAATAGAGAAGAGGGAAGAGTTTTCGGTATATACATGCACGAGTTATGATGGCCTGAGGATAATTCCATCCCATTCAGATTCTTATCATTTCTCTTCTCTTGGGTTCATAACCTTAGGATTCTTTGTATATTATCATGATTTAGATCTAATCATAAAATAAGATTATTTGATGACTTAAAGGAAAGAGACAAGGTAAGAACGTAGTTTAATTTAAGTGTTCACCAAACTCCCATCTTTTAAAGACAGGTTAAGATCACGGTAAAGAAGGTTTACCTAACCAGATCAGACCAGTGTGAGTGATGTGAGTCTTGAGTAAGGCAGAGTAGTTAATGCACTCGGTATGTCTTAGTTATACTCAAAGTTCAGGTGATTGGAATTCTAAATTAAGAGACTTCACAGAATGAACATGAAGAAGAGTCCAAAAACCTCCACAAGATCATCAAAACAGAGGATCAAGGTTTGTGAATTAGATCCTTAAACCGACAGGAAGAAATAAATAAGAAATTTGATGAGAATCTGCCTTCAGGGTCGGCTTGATTCCAAACCCAACAAGGCTAAAGATTATATACAAGAAATTAGGTGTCAACCCAACGTTTTCAACAAAGAGTAACTAATTCGATTTAAATCATTCTCATGTATTTTCGTTGCCAATTGAATGTTATTCGACAAAGATATGGAGCAATGTGAATTTAAGTCTCATTCACAAAAGAAAGATTTGTTTACTTGCCTTCAAAGAATTGGTGAAACCCCAAGCTCGAAAAAGATCTCTACGCGCCACAGACAATACCCATACAAGGAGAGGCGTAAGGAAATTCCTCCTCAAGACTGATCAAAGGGCACCACTGAAATTCCATGATATCAAGAAGCAGAGATTGGAATGCTAGATAACTTGCTAATAGCGCCTCACTTAAATCAATTCAAATTCCATTCTCTGATAAAAGAATGCGGCTTGAAAACTCTGGATGGTAAAAGGAAACCAAGCAAGTTCGTTGCTGAATGGAACAAGGGACGAAAGTGAAAGAAACGGATTCGGTTAAAGATTTTTGGCACAGAGGCCGAGATTCGAGATTTGTAATGAAAGATTATAATAATAGTGGATATCGATTGAAGGACTAGCTCAAACGATTAACTATCGAGAAAAGCAAGGGCCCTAGGTCTTTCCTCCACTCAACTATATGAAAATGCTTCTTCTTCCCACGCCCCATCCCTTCGTCTGCCACTCAAGGACGTTTCAAGAAGGTAGATGGTGCGGAAGCGAAAGAGATTTCTTCATAACTCCGATTTCCCCCGAGAATTCAAAATAATTCCATTTAATTATAACCATTCGATGCCAATATTTAATATCTACAAGTATTAAATTAATATTCAATCATAGTTCGCTCCTCTTCTAATTTATTATTTATTATAGCATTATAAATCAATTTGCAATTCTCTTAAAAATAATTAAAGATTAATATATGTATATATATTTAAAATTAACTTATAGAGTAATTAATTACTTTATATTATTTATGGCCAAGTTACGATTTAGATATTTGTCATACACCGGCTCGAGATAGACAATAAAATTGATCCATTGTTAATGGTGTCCTCTCCCTGATGATATTCCCCTTTCCCTCATGACGGCGGCAAATCCTGCATCCACTGACAAGGACTGGGGTTAGATCGTTCTCAACGGCTAAATAATATGCATTTAAATTTAATCTCATGATCTCATACGAAATCAATACTTTCACTTGCAAATAAAGAGTTTGTTAATAATCGCAATTACGACAGAAGTACCAACTATTGCATTCTCAATGTCACAGTCAAATGAAAGTAGTTATTTGCAACTAACATTGTATTCAAAACACATAACCCAACATGTAATCTCGATGTAAGGGATGTGACATACTCCTCCCCTTAAGAATCATCGTCCTCGATGTTTGTTTATTCTAAACTTAAACATAACCATAAACATAAATATAGTGTTCTCAATTGTTCAACAAAAGATAAGGAAATTTCGGAGGATTTCTTCATAATCCTCCCAGGTGGCATTTATTTAGCTTCTGTAATTGTTAATAGCTTCCACCAATCTTTTCTGATTGGTTCGATTTGTTTTACCATTTCTTCCAACATTCCTGGACTAATGCTAATCCTAGCTTCTAGCTTATCCAGCTTACAGGAATTTCAACATCTTTTCCTGTCCAATGTTTCAAATGAAATCGAATTGATAACAGAATTATAAAAGTTGTTATAACAATCATCATAAGGATGGTTACCATTCCTAAGTGTAGCATTCCATTACCTTTAGCACAAGTTTACCAAGAGAATTTTCACCAAAGGTTAACATTACCAAATACTAGTTTCATTATCTAATGCATCATTAAAATAAATTATTATGTAAGTACAAAGAAAAAATCAAAATTCTCTTTTCAATTTAACTATCCTCCAAGTCTCGGCACGCCTCTGAAAGAAGAGCTTTTCCCCTTTCGGTTGCCATCTGAGCTCTGGTGTGTACCCCCACTTAACCAATCCTGTTGCACTACTAAGGATACCCTCCTACTAAGTACGAAAACTCTGGTTAGCTAAGTGTCTGGAGTATATGTTCACCATCCTGCTCGTCTTGGAGAAACTATTCACCTGGGCTTACTGGACTACCTGTCTGCCGACATATCATAACACAAGATTTCCTTCTTTGCCAAGTTAAGGTCATACAAGGTATATTTAATACAATTTACTTCCTTACAAAATCCAACAGAGGCCCATCCAGGACACAGTAGAGATGAACATTTCATCAAATATTGAGAAACAACCCACAATGCTCCTGTACGATAACTTAACTCAATCCTGAATATAACAGTTTTAATTTCAACAAGGAATCAATAGGCTGAGTTCATTTTCATTACTAAACCCAATTTTGACCAAATGGCCATAACAATTTTTAAAATTCAGCGGCTAGACTACTTTAGAATTTAAGAAATAAAGCAATGGCATCACTTGCCAGTATAAAAAGGGATTTTACCAAAATCCAATACAGTGCCAAGATCTAGAGAACATTCCTTATGTACTATGGGACTTGACTAGGTTACTAACAAGGAAGTTGATTGTTGCACTGCTATCAGTCCTTCCAAAAACTTACAATAGGTTAGAGACTGTGTTACCAACGCATTAAACAATAGGTCCCTCAAAACTTGCATCCTTACTTATGCTTAATTACAACAATTGGTTTTCTCGTGAATCTCGGTGAACAAGTATTCCCTGGTTCTATACCATTTTCTCCACATTCCATGCCAATAAATCATTTCTTGAGAAGACAATAATGCAATCACTATCAATCGGTGTAGAATTAAGCATGAAAAGCTTTCCCAATTAAGAATGAGCTCTGTACAACTATTCGACCAAAATATTGTGTTGTGACACATATGAGGAAACCAATGTTTTATATTCATATCCATGGTATGCATGTTCCTGTTCATAACGTGTGTTACAGATACCTGCTTAATGATCATCGGTGGCTTAACCAAACTGAGAAACCAATCAAATATCATTTGTATCAAGTTTCCACCACTTAAAGAATACCATATACCTGTGACTTTGTATGACCTTATGTTGCCATCACTAAGATTACCACTAGCAAAAATGCTATAGTTAAAGACATCGGAGTCATCATGCCATTGCCAGGTGTTGCCAAGAAGATCTGTAATAACCTTGTAGAGAAACAAGCTTTGTGTCATGTTTGTAACTGGAACACTCTCATTCCTATTAACTCATAACATTGATCTTCTATCTCTTCTCAGGTAGATAACAATAACTAAGCGTGTATGAGTTGCAAATTTTATCAGAATCACATATAATCTTGGTGTATCAACAGAAATGTTTTATGAATTTACACATTCACACAAGTTGTCTGCTTAACTGCTCCATCACCATTGTACCATTCATGAACTGAATTTTTGAATAATAAACCTATGTGCCAAGTGGTCAAGGAGGGTTTTGAACAATAAACTCTTACCATTTTATTTTTATTTTATTTTATTTTTGTCTTCAAGAGATGATCTGGCTGATACTCACCATCACCTTAATCATGTTGTTGACGTCTTCATTAGCTCTGTTTACAAGGAAATGTCTTTGTAGTGCCAATCACAGGAACCTGTCCAAGAGTTCTACCAGTGATGCTTATCCAAGATTTGTATGAATATATCTGCACCATGAAATTTTATTGCCACTGGCCTAAACACAATCACTGCTAAGAAGATGAACCAATTCCATCTGAAGTTCTTGAATATTAATGGAAAAATAAATATGTGAGGTAACTATAATGCACCATATATGCCAATACTTCCTGAGGTACCATAGAAATCACAGTTCTTTCTTGATGAATGTTGGGTAAGTATGTTTTGAGTCCTGATCAAAAAGGTTCATACATAATTCATTAAGGGACACAGTGAATGCTTTGTTTGTCATATAGTCAATAATCTTCTAACAAGTATTTATCATTCCAGTAACATGGCAGACCATGTATGTAGATAGCAAACTTGTCACCTTAAGTTGTCCATCATCTTGTCATATTATATATGCATTTCAGGCTGCTCATGTCAACAACTTCCTGCCATAACAAATCAAATCCTTTAACTCCTGATTCATCGATATGATGAAGAACCAAAAGTGATATCCTCAAACAACTTAATATGTGATATCACAATATTATCAATATGAGCTAACTCCTCTTCAATGAAGTAATTAAACATCCTTTCAATTACTGATCCTCCTTCTAGACTCCACAAAGGGATTAAAAGATAAAACACTAATCTGCTTCCCCTTTTCTCAAGCTATCTTTCATGTAACAGCATGTTGTCCTCGACTTTTGTTTTTCTTATCATCTTGATCCTTTAATTTCACTTGGCTCTTTCCGATCATTCTAGACGTTAGACTAGAGTTCATCTTATCTTGATATATATATATATTTTTTTCAAGGATTTTCGATACTCAGATGCCCCTGCACCTGGTTGATTGCTTCTGAATCTTTTAATCCACAAGTTCAAATTAAGCTATATTTTAAGTTTTGATCACAATCTCGATACCCTAGGCATACCTTGCCTTAACTTAGGTGGAATCATTTCATAATTACTTGATAACTCAAATTATTTCTAAGAGCATTTAACGGTTACAAGCAAAATTGTTTACAAAGATTATTATTACTTCCTGTGACAGATTCAATTCCAATAGTTACAAAAAAGCTATCACTCCCTGTGATAGACTCAATACAAGATTTGTTTACAGGATTGGCTTTCACTTCCTGTGATAGACTCAATCACGTAATTGTTTACAGTAACTATCACTTCCTGTGATAGATCCAATACAAAAATGTTTCAAAAATAACTATCACTTCCTGTGATAGATTTTTAATGCAAAATAACTACCACTCACTGTGATAGATTCAAAGCAAAGGTTTACAAGGTTCACAAGGTTGATTTCAATTTTTTGAGTTGCATGATGAGCCCCGAGGTTCAGTGTCGAACCTAGTAGCTCTGATACCATATGTAACAACCTATCCAGACTACGGTTTTAAAAATTCAACCATTTTTCGGTTTCAGCCGAAGCACAACTAACTTGTTTTCATTCTAGGGTTTCCAAATGTTTTCAACTGTTCATATTAAACTTCCAACTAACTTCCAAGTTTTCAGTTTCAGCTGAAAGGTAACATCTAACTGTTACTATCAATCGCCACACAGAAGATTTAAACTAAATAACTGTCAAACTAGGGTTCCCATTTAACCAATATATGAACTAAGGAAAGGAAATAGCTTCTCTTTGTTCATTAACTAATTTCAGATCTTTCATTTCAGCTGAATGATACAAGTAACTGTCTAACGAATTAATTGTAAATACTTACATTTAACATACAAGAAGATCGTTCATTGCATAAATGAAAGTAAGCTTAAATAGCATTGCATGTACCTGGATTTACGAGTGAGGAAGAAATACAATTGACAGCATCATCTTGTTTTTATACTTGGCTTCTTTAGCGATGAGGGAAAGAGAATTATCATCAGGGGCTTTACCGCCCAACCAAGACCTACTGGTCTCCCGAGTTTCTTCGACTGAAGAACCCGCCCTTCACGAGGGTAATCAACATGGATCAAATTATCATCATGTCTTTGAGCCTGGTGTCCATGATTCCTATACTGTTGGTCAATCCCTCCTTTGTAGGTTCCTCCTATCCAGAAGGATCATTCTGACCAGAGTATATCTGGATCATGGAAGCTGACTTTGCCTAACTGGCATCTACCTTGGCCAAGGATTTTCAATGCTCTGGCACCACTGTGCCGATATCTCTGACACTACTGTGTTGATGTCTCTGGCACTACTGTGCCGTCAGCACACTCACCCTTGCTCGGCATGACAACTCTCAGGATTAAGTTGTAATTTATAATAGCAATTTTAATTACCATTTCTTCTTAGTTCGAGGTTATAATTTAACCATTAAGTTTCATTCATAATAAAGGAGATTCATAGGCATTAAGGATTTTCAAGTCTCATATTTATCTCATAAAAGACTCAGAGAGCAATAATATGCACTAACCGACTTCCAACTAGAGGAAAGAGAATTTGGTTAAACCAAAAAAATAAAGTTCTTAGATGATTTCCAAATGGTTCAAACTGAACCCAGATTCAGAACCTTTTCACTTATTTAAGTTTAGGCTGATGTCTTATTGTAATCATAGAGCTGAAGAGACTAGGCACATAGTTATTCTCTTCTTAATTTAAATATCTGATGATTACTTAATGCTTTTACTGAAGAATTAAAGACACAAGGCTCTTAGCTTTCTGCATCTTACCAGCTGTTATATATATATATATATATATATCCAGATTCATATCAACAGATCATCCACAATTAGAAACATCAAGATTTCCGGAATGATCAGGTAATTTATTATTCAACCATTAAAGCTTTAGAATAGAGAAGAGGGAAGAGTTTTCGGTATATACATGCACGAGTTATGATGGCCTGAGGATAATTCCATCCCATTCAGATTCTTATCATTTCTCTTCTCTTGGGTTCATAACCTTAGGATTCTTTGTATATTATCATGATTTAGATCTAATCATAAAATAAGATTATTTGATGACTTAAAGGAAAGAGAGAAGGTAAGAACGTAGTTTAATTTAAGTGTTCACCAAACTCCCATCTTTTAAAGACAGGTTAAGATCACGGTAAAGAAGGTTTACCTAACCAGATCAGACTAGTGTGAGTGATGTGAGTCTTGAGTAAGGCAGAGTAGTTAATGCACTCGGTATGTCTTAGTTATACTCAAAGTTCAAGTGATTGGAATTCTAAATTAAGAGACTTCACAGAATGAACATGAAGAAGAGTCCAAAAACCTCCACAAGATCATCAAAACAGAGGATCAAGGTTTGTGAATTAGATCCTTAAACCGACAGGAAGAAATAAATAAGAAATTTGATGAGAATCTGCCTTCAGGGTCGGCTTGATTCCAAACCCAACAAGGCTAAAGATTATATACAAGAAATTAGGTGTCAACCCAACGTTTTCAACAAAGAGTAACTAATTCGATTTAAATCATTCTCATGTATTTTCGTTGCCAACTGAATGTTATTCGACAAAGATATGGAGCAATGTGAATTTAAGTCTCATTCACAAAAGAAAGATTTGTTTACTTGCCTTCAAAGAATTGGTGAAACCCCAAGCTCGAAAAAGATCTCTACGCGCCACAGACAATACCCATACAAGGAGAGGCGTAAGGAAATTCCTCCTCAAGACTGATCAAAGGGCACCACTGAAATTCCATGATATCAAGAAGCAGAGATTGGAATGCCAGATAACTTGCTAATAGCGCCTCACTTAAATCAATTCAAATTCCATTCTCTGATAAAAGAATGCGGCTTGAAAACTCTGGATGGTAAAAGGAAACCAAGCAAGTTCGTTGCTGAATGGAACAAGGGACGGAAGTGAAAGAAATGGATTCGGTTAAATATTTTTGGCACAGAGGCCGAGATTCGAGATTTGTAATGAAAGATTATAATAATAGTGGATATCGATTGAAGGACTAGCTCAAACGATTAACTATCGAGAAAAGCAAGGGCCCTGGGTCTTTCCTCCACTCAACTATATGAAAATGCTTCTTCTTCCCACGCCCCATCCCTTCGTCTGCCACTCAAGGACGTTTCAAGAAGGTAGATGGTGCGGAAGCGAAAGAGATTTCTTCATAACTCCGATTTCCCCCGAGAATTCAAAATACTTCCATTTAATTATAACCATTTGATGCCAATATTTAATATCTACAAGTATTAAATTAATATTCAATCATAGTTCGCTCCTCTTCTAATTTATTATTTATTATAGCATTATAAATCAATTTGCAATTCTCTTAAAAATAATTAAAGATTAATATATGTATATATATTTAAAATAACTTATAGAGTAATTAATTACTTTATATTATTTATGGCCAAGTTACGATTTAGATATTTGTCATACACCGGCTCGAGATAGACAATAAAATTGATCCATTGTTAATCGTGTCCTCTCCCTGATGATATTCCCCTTTCTCTCATGACGGCGGCAAATCTTGCATCCACTGACAAGGACTGGGGTTAGATCGTTCTCAACGGCTAAATAATATGCATTTAAATTTAATCTCATGATCTCATACGAAATCAATACTTTCACTTGCAAATAAAGAGTTTGTTAATAATCGCAATTACGACAGAAGTACCAACTATTGCATTCTCAATGTCACAGTCAAATGAAAGTAGTTATTTGCAACTAACATTGTATTCAAAACACATAACCCAACATGTAATCTCGATGTAAGGGATGTGACAATCATATTGTTCCCATCATTTCTAAGTTGAAGACAGCAAAAGATATGCTCAAGACCTTGGAAGAAATGTATGAAGTCAACAATACCAGCTGAGCCCTTGCACTAAAGCATCAGTTGCATCATGTGAAGATGTCAAAGGGAGATTCTGTTACTGCATACTTCATGACGATTTCAAATTTGAGAGACCAGCTCTCTACAATTGGGAATATAGTTGATGATAAGGATTTAACCATGCTCGCCCTCAATGGGCTGCCTTTGTCTTGGGAATCCTTCATTCAAGGAATCAGTGCAAGATCGAAACTGCCTAAGTTTGATCGCCTAAGATCTGATTGCATTCAAGAAGAATCAAGGTTGGTGGCAAGAGGTGTTGGTCAAAGCTCAAAGAATGAAGACATTCATGTTCTCGCCTCCCATGTCTCAAAGAAGAAAGGAAAAGATGGAAAGAAAGGATTCTTCAAGAGGAATCGGGACAAGGGAAATGATAATGCACCTCCATCCAAGAAGAAGAGGGATATGTCCAAGATTCAATGTTTTAGGTGTGATGAGTTTGGGCACTTCGCCAAGGATTGCCCAACTAGACCTAATCAGCACGCTTCATTTGCGGATACGAATAAGTCCTCTCCTCGGAAGGACTCTAGAGAATTTCTATTTTGAATCATGGGCCTGTGTTCAAGCCGTAAAAGTTGTGTGTTGATTTGTGCTTAAAATCAGCGTATCTTGCAAAATAGATAAGTATTCCTTGATTGTTAAGTTGTATCTTTTATTTTGGATCTTGTGTGATTAGTATAAGGAGATTGTTATTTCTCTTGAATTGTGATTTCTAGGATAAAGATCCTTTGAAGATTTCAAATTATCTATTGTGAGTTGATTCATACTAATCATGTAGATCCGTGAAGTGTGACTTTGAGATGAAATAAAGAAAAGAGAAAGAGATTTGCATTTTCATTGTGATAGGTTGATCACATCGATATCTTTCTCCAATGCATGCCATGTGATAGAACCTTGAACTCTTGAGAGAGTTGGTTCTACATGCTAACCGCTTAATGCATTCAAGAAATCTGTAGTTGTGCAGATTATTCTTTTGTTGTGCAGAGTTTGGCACTCTCAAGAGGAGTAAAAGATGAACGAATAAGTTATATCAAAACTATATAGAGATAAGTTCTTTATCCCTCTAGTTTGATCTTTTGATATATTTCTCTTTCAGAATGATTTACTTATTCATGTTCTAACATTATGCATAAATTCTTATGTGTTCATACTAGATAGAGCCTGAGATAGTAAAAATTGTATGATTCTAGTCTTGATAATCATAAACTGTTAGTAATCTCTCCCTAATTGCTTTGTGAACAGCTAGAAGCTGGAAAGTGATCAGAGATGCTTAAGCGATGAAAAGATTGAGGCATCTTACAAGGAAGTCATGCCAACCAAAGGAATGATCAAGCATAAAGTCACAATCTGCAGCCATGAGACTGAGTTGGTGGCTAGAGGGAGTTCACTTCCAGAAGACTTCTTTGCGAGTTCTAAAGCAGGGATCAAGAGGGAGTCCTGTAACTTACTGAGAAGAAGTATATAAAGATTTAGAGGGAGCCTACTGAACCTATAGAAGATGATTGTGCTGCAAATCAGAAGGGAACCTCTAGCGATTGCTTCAGTTTGAGTTCCGCTATGATTTCCTAGTGCAGCAGGAAGCAGCCTTCTGTGGCACTGAGTACAGCAGAGGTCGAGTACAATGCAGCCTGTGTGGCAGCTTGAGAAGCAGTGTGGCTTCGTAAGCTCCTGGCAGGATTGTTTGGGCAATCAATGGAGTCCACTATTATTTATTGCGAGTTGTGTGAAGCCTTCTGTCAATCCTGTGTTTCATGACAGCTCCAAGCATGTTGAGATCAAGTACCACTATATCAGAGATATGGTACTGCGGAAGGATGTATAGTTGAGGTACATCAACACTGATGAGCAGATGGCATATATTCTCACCAAGCCTCTTGCCAGGATAAAGTTGTGTACCTTCGAGACAAGCTTGGTATGATGGAGAATCCAGCCTTAACTGAGAAAGAGTCTCAGCTTCAGTGACTTTGTTTAATGAGTTCTTCTCTGTGAGAGAAGTTCGAGGTGAAATCCCTTGTTAACGCATCTTCTTCTGAGACAGAAGAAGTTGAGGTGTAAGCCCTTGTTTCCACCCTCTGAGAGAGTCATGGTGGATGTCATGTGTGTGACTCCATGACAGCATCACGTGAGAGAATCCGTGATGATTTCTTGTGTACATGTGTTTCACCCTCTGGGAGAGCCATGGTGAAAGTCACGTTGAGGTGACAACATCACGCAAGTGATGAACACTTGTACATACCATACATGGGTGTAGCCATGATGGTTGATATCACATTGAGGTGATATGCTTTCACAATGAGGTGATAAGCTCCTTTCCATACATGGGTGTAGCCATGGTGGTCAATATCACAATGAGGTGATATATCATTTCACACATGGATGTAGCCATGATGTTCGTCATCACATTAAGGTGATATCCTTCTCTTTATATTTGATTGCAGGTAATGATGGCTGATGGATCTCATATTGAGACGACTCATATTGTGCAGCTGGAAGTTCTCTCCCTAGCTGAGAGGGAGTGTTAATGTGTTAGCAGCTTCGGTAGCTTCTTCCAACTCAGCACTTTCATGGAAGACATAAATTGAATGATAGCCTTTGGCTATTCAATTTATATTCACTGTTTTGTATTATACTCATCTCATATTATGGTCGACATAGAAGAATTCGAGTTGATCTTTTATTAGAATATATTTAATATTTATTTGAGGCCGACTATCATTAAAGGATATTCATGACTTATAATAAGGTGGCCGACCTCTTGTGAAGAGGTGTGAACATTTATCAAGGCCGACTTCAATAAGATAGGCAATCTCTTATAAGGCCGACATGAAGGATTAGTTTCAACCCACTCATCTGTATATATATTCAGTTTGTTCGTCCATTGCATTCAATCAGAGAACAAGATCAGTTCGATCATTTTACTCAAGTGCGAACCTAGCTGTTATTCTAGTGCGAACACATCTGACAATCAAGTGCGAATATGTCTGATATTTGAAGAGCGAATATATCAATTCAGGGACATCAATCAAGTGCGAATATGTCTAATATTTGAGAGCGAATATATCAGTTCAGGGATATCAATCAAGTGCGAATAAGAGACTGTTGAATTATTGTGAACTCTGCCATTCGGATCTGTGTTAGATGCGAACTCTCTATATCTGATTAGTTGCGAACTCTCCAATTCAGATCTGTGCGAACTCAGCCATTTCGGGTCTGTGTTAAGTGCGATCTATGTCAGGTACTCAAGGGTGAAGATCAGTGCGAAGTAATATGATGCGAATTCATATCTAACAGGTTGAGAACCAATTGTGTTTGTGAGTATTGTCAAATGCTATTCTTGTAGACAGTCATTTCATATATAACAGGTACGATTTGCCAAACTGTCATATGTTATTTTGTCATCTTGCCAGTGCTGAATATCGGTCTTGTGTTAGACCCCATTGTAATATGTAAAATTGCCAGTGTTGCATCAAATATAAGAGAGATCTCTGTTGTTGGGTTTTTCTCCCTCAAGAGGAGGGTTTTCCCAGGGTATATGCTGTGTTATTCTGTCTGATTTTGAATTATTTTTCTGTGCATTTAATCTGTTCACATAAATTTAACAGGGACATCTTTGTAAATCTGGCAATATGTTTCTCAGACTTTTGAGGGCTAGATGTGTTTCTATCAGTGGCAAAAAGTTTGTGGGATGAATGCATTATATATATATATATATATAGGGAGAGAGAGAGAGAGAGAGAGAGAGAGAGAGAGAATAAAAAATAACAAAATATGAAAATGCCTATCCATTGGATATTGCTTTCTAAATTTTTTATTTATTTTTAAATGTCACATAAAATGTCCTTAACACGGGCATGTGCAAACGAATATTGAAGCCCCAAAATCTTCACATGTTGGAGGGGAGAAGGCTACGGTACATTACATTCTTATTCTCTTGTCCTTGTGGCATTTTCAATTTAAAGGTGCCAATCCAACATAATATCCCTAGGATAGGGATAACAGAAAAACAACAATATCTCCAAAAATATGCAATAAAAAATTCTTAGAAAATGCCTTCAAAACCCTAGCCGCCCTTGCCAAAATCCTCAAAAAATCAGCACTAGGTCTGTTTCACTTGCCCTTTTTTGTTGCTATCTTCAATTATGTTCAGTAACATGAAGACACCTTGTTGTAGATTATCCAAATCTGAACTTGATGCTTTGAATCTCACCTCCAAGAATGGCCTCCAAACTTGACAAAGAATTGCAGCTCTGAAAATTGATGTGCTAGGGTTTCACAAACCAAAGCTCTTCCATCGAAACACACCCTTCTGACTAGGGGGAGCCCGTATGTCTCCAAAACCAGGGATACTCAAGGGTTTCAGACCTTAAGCCAAGTTGCAGCAGCAATAAACAGAAAACTCACAACATAATCAGCTCTAAAAGACCCCTAGAGAGTTTTATAATAACTCCCAAAGAGATGAATTAATCTCAGCCCTTGAATCACCACCTCTTAATCCAAAGCTCCACATTAAAAACCTAAAATTAATCCAATAAGCTCCTTGAAAACCCATAACCCCTTTGCCTTTTTATCACATGCTTTTTAAAATCACTTAAATACATAAAAAGGGGACAACTTAAGTCCTTTGGCTAGGAGTTACTTAAGTTGCCTAAAAAGACGTGCCCATAACTTATTATGGCTTAAATTCACTTAAGTTGTATTAAAAGATGTGCACACAACTAAGTATAGAATATAATACAAGCCAAAGACTCCATACTTACCCAACAATGCTCTACGCCCTCTTCCTTTTGGGTAATCCAAGGAAAGGACAGCCAGTGTGCTGCTAATCCTCATGATTTGAGTTGAGGACATTACATCCAAGCTTGGGAATGCATCCTTATGGTACACTAGAATTTGCTAGATGAGCCCAAAACTGATCTTGGAAGCACATTTCAGTTATGTAGAGGATGGTTTGCGTAGAGAAGGCACTTTATGTGGTGAAGTAGTTCTACTAGCCAAACCTTCCCAATCTATTGCAAGACATATTTGACCTTGTATAGCTTGTGCTATTTCCAATCTTGTAGAGAAGTAACACAGAATTTACACTCCTTGTCCAGCCCCAACCAAGCCCAGGGTGTCAATCTCAATTAACTAGTTTGCATTTTTTCGCATTACTAAATAAGGCCTTGATTGTGTTTTTGTAGTAGAGGATAAATTTTAAAATGTTGGCAGTCTAGCACCTTTTCAGAAAAAAATGTAGTGTTAGATATTGCAGATCTTTTCTTCTATTATATGTATGGACTCAATATGGTTTGTCAACAACCATAGTATCTGACAGAGACACAAAAACTTTGAGAACTTTCTAGCAAATATTTTGCTCCTCGATGGATACAAAGCTCATTATGTTTGCAACTTTCTATCCTCAAATTGATGGACAAATAAAACTAGTTAACAAAATATTGATACATTTTCTCATGATGTGAAATTATAAACATCAAACACCAACACGCATGGAGTGAAAGTCAACTTTTAAATGGGAGTACATGAACTAGGGTGCAACTATTTTACTTATAAATATAGTCACCAAGAGATGTGGATATGATGGAAATCTAGTCCTTGAACTCAAGTTGCAGTGGATCAATGGTAGGAGTAAGTAACATATAATCCTACACGGGGTTGATCCTCAGTTTCTATAGTTGTACAATACATTCTATCACATGTTTTGGCTTGTGCGGTTGTATCTTTGGGGCTGAGGTGTGTCTTCTTTGTATGAAAATGGATTACATGGTTATGTACCTATGCACTCTGATTATTTTTCATAAGCAGAAGTATATACCACTTTCATCATATAACACATTAGGTTTCTTTAATTTAGTGTGTTGTCCCCTGGATAGCTCCTGGGATATGAATCGACCATTCTTACATGTGAGCATCATTAAAATTAGTGATTAGTGACCATTTATCATCTTAAACTTGGGTTTCAACCTCCTTGTAAGAGGCCAAACTTGGCAGAAAAAACATTAGTTTGTGCAGATCTGTTGAGAACCGACAACAGAAACTTGTGTATAAATTTTTAGTCCAAATAATTCCATTTGGATGTCATAATTGTATTTAATTTTATGATTAAACAGAAATATAAATCAAATTGGATGTTTGAAAAGGTATTACCGTATTTCTATTAGGTAGATAGTACTCTTTAATATCTGGTGTTTTTCAACTTCTTTTGCAGATCAAATTCATATTTAAACTTTAACCTGCTGGGTTAAGAAGATGGAAAAGGACAATCTCTGTGCAATTCAACATTGTTATCTTTACGGTTAATGCAGAACCTTGTTTTATATATACAATCTAATAAGTGACAATTTGTGCCTACAAGGATATATCAATTTTCTCCATGAAAATAAATTACACTTAGTGTACCAATGATTCTTGAGAGAATTCGATATTGATATCTAGTTAGGATTGACGGTTTGGAACCTTGAAATTGTTGAGAATAATGAACAAGGTCTATGTCAGTTAGATTGTTCAATGAAGTGTAGTAAATCAATGCAAATTGGATGGCATAGGATTAACTTCAGATTCTATAATAATGCATTTTCCTGTGAATAAGGTATTCAGTATCTTCTCTACATGGTGAAATCCTTGAATAGCCTTCCAAATGTGAAAAGAAATAGTGAGAAATGTAAAAACTTTCAGAGTGAGTGCAGAAGCTTATAAAAAGTTAAAATATGAAAAAATTAATGCCTGTCACAATTCTTACTATATACAACTAATGCATGAGAAGGTACCTATTCTAATTCCCTGTCAAATGACAGGGATGAGATCAAACTTATAGCCCAGTATTCTACTTTAATGGTATCTGTGTTAAAAAATCCACTCATTAATACTAATGCAGTACATTGTGATCAAGTTACATAAATTATATGCATTTCAGAAAATCAATACTCGCAATTTTTTTAACAATGTGAAAGGTTTCAAAGAACATTAATTAAATTGAAAACCCATGGTAAAAGTTACCAGTAGCAGTCATAATGCAGCAAATAGCTTTAAATTCCCAGGGGTTCAACATGTACATGAATGCAACTTCAATTTACCTAGACAAAGCATACAGAAATAGCATCTGGATTAATTTATGTTATGAGAAATTTTGATACAGTAATCTTCCAGGGACAAGTTAAAATGAATATTGAAGAATTAAGGAGAGTTTAGGTAGATATTTCAAATATATCAGAAGTCATACATAGTCTCACTTACTAGTATCCTTACAAAATCCTATCTAAGTAAACTCCCTTTCTTTTCCTCCCTGTACAGCATGGATTTATGATCAAATGTCACCTTGCATAACTCCCCAGTTTGCTGAGAACAGTAGTTTCACATCCAGGTGGGAGTTAACTATGGCAAAACATGATAACATGGGAGTTACAATTCAGCCAGAGGACAGCACATGCATTGATTCCAACATTACTAAGGGAAGAATAAAATATGAAGCTACTTTAGCTTAATGAATGTAAATAAAATATAATGTGTACATTACTAAATAAAGGGCTTAGAGTTGAAGGAATGCAACATGTATTTACAAATGAAATATAAAGCTTTATATTTACGCAAGTAAAATAGGGGCAAGATCAGTGGAAATAGTTCATAAACTCTATTAAAACTTCATTAGAGGGCCTTAAAACCTAAGTATCTATCTGAGATAATAGTGGAAAATTTGGCCCAATACTATGGGTTAAACGTAAAGAGGGTATCAAATACCTTTAGATTATCAACCAAAATCTACTGCTGTATCAATTATAGTAAACATAAAACTAAAAGAACGTACACTAATTACTATTAATCCATCAAGTGTAGTTAAAACTAGAAGCAATAGAGATCAATAGATGTGTTTCTAGAAGAGACTCCAAACATTGACAGTATCTGACTACATAGACTCCATTATTGCATACTGTGAAGGTACTGTAAGATTATGTAGGCTTCCCATGAATGCCTCTTTAGTTTAGCAAACCAGTGAAAATCTCAGATGCTGAGAGCTGCCTTTGGGACGTGGCATAAGGTTACCCCCAGACAACTGAATTATAGATATCCACAAGCTTCTTCACAATCTATGTCCCCTTGCTAGTAAGTTCTCAAAACACATCTTTTGTATATAGCCATGCAGAAAGAATCAGAGATTCTTCGAAAGAAAGTCGGCTGTCTATGAGACAGCCTACAGTTTACAAAATATCTCTTCTGTATATAGCCATGCAGAAAGAGTCACAGATTATTCCAAAGAAAGTTGGCTGTCTGAGCAACAGCCTAAAGTCATGAGTCAAAGGTGCCCTGCCAACCTGCCCGTTCAACCATGTCCATATGTTGAGAACATATTGAGAATCTATAGATGACCTGTAATTTCTCTGTAATCAAATAGAGAGATATATATTCTGTCTCAGTAGAAATGTAGGCCCATTACATATTCGGATCCTGTCTCTGCTATGTATGTCTTGCCAAGATGGAGATGAGGATTTAGAAGGAACGAAACCAAGGTCAACAAAAGGACTACCACATGTGCCAAAATCCATTATTGGTAAAGTAGCTGCAATATATCCATGGTCCTCCAAGAGACATTAGTCTTATGTCGAATCAAATTGCAGGAAGAAATAATTTTTCTTCAAAGAAGCATTTCAAAATTTTGAATAAGATGGAAGGATTGCCAAAAAAGAACAGATTGGTTGACACTTATCATTTCTCCCACAAAGGATCTTTTGGATATCCAAAATAAGTAAGGCAATGCTATTACCTTTAATTGTATTGGGAATATCTACTCTGGTTTTTAAATTGATAGGAGTCTCCTTTTCCGAAGCAGAATGAGTTATGACATATCTCAATTATTTACTTCATTGATGACTTATTTTGATAAGGAACATCTGGAGAATTGGTCCAGATTTTTCATAGATGCAGTCTCCTTGGTATTCAGCCTTTGCAGATCCAAGTAGTATTTTAACATATAAAATGCTGTGTAAAATGCAACCAAGCAAATGGGTTTCAAGTTGAACTAAAGTATGTTTATTTTATTAGTGGTTTAGTCAAAATTTCTCTTACATTCAGCTGAGAGAAAAATGTACAAACATAGAAATAAATGTAATTCCAACAATATGATGTCGTAAGAAAGCATTTATTCTTGCCTACTCGTTTGATGCTTATTTTTCTGATCTAGAGCTCTGACATCAAATTTTGAAAAATCTCCCTTCCTTGCAACAAGAAAAGTACAGAACAAAGCAGGACAGGGATCACAATGGCAAATGCGATAGTTCTAAAACTTCTACTTTCAAAGGTTGTACCTCCTTCAATGATAGTCAGACTTGCTTTTCTGAATAATTTTGGAAACCAGAGTTGCATGGACACAGATATGGATGACATATATAAACATATAACATAATTTTGTAAATTACTAGAGGAGATTTTCAATATTTTAGAAATAATTTTAACAATTAAAAATTTAAATATTAATAAAAATATTAAGTATAAAAAATAAATTAATGATGATTAATAATCAACTTAAAATATAAATAAAATAAAATAATTAATAATTAAATAAAATACAGTACACAATAAAATAAATATATACCTTTTGTTGCAATAAAATTTCCATAAATATATGTCAATTATCAGAATTAATTAATTATTAATAATTAAATTAACGTTTCCACAATGTCAATTTTCTTTTAGGGGTTAATGATAGAATAGAGGGGAGACGTTCAGCTTCTCTCACATCTGCTCGCTGTAGTTATGCTCTACTTGCCTGTACGCGACTAGATTTATGCCAAAACTTATGGGTTTTGATAACGTTTTAGGGTTTTTTATTTCAATTTTGACATGGATCCGGCACATATTTCCAAGGTCGCCGAATCCAAATGTAACCGGTGCGGCTCCCAGTTCGCCTACTTTTGGGTACGGGCAGGCAGGATATACGAATCGTATCCAATTCCATGTCGTACCCTATCCGCACTCGGCGCGAAGGAATGCATATTGGAGGAGGGGGTGGCGTATACGGTAACCTCGTTGGAAACACCACAAATTCTTCTTTCAATGAGCTCGAAATGATTCCAATTTGACGTTTTGCCAAGAGTAGATGTTTTTCTATAAATCAATCGATATAATAATTCGGGATTTGTATGAAATGTCTCCCACTTGCCGAATTTGCTGCTCTGATACCACATTTTCTGAATCAGGTGTCTAATAAACATGTCGAGGATAACAAAATGAAACACACATTTCTGCAGGGTAGGGTAGGGAGACGTGGATAGGTGTTTGTATGTGTGTATGAGAAAGGAGAAAGGGAGAGAGAGAACTGATGGACAAAAAATATTCAACAAACTTCAAAGGAATCCAGATAAATGATCACATAGTCTAATCCAGAAATTTGCAAGCAAGCTTAAAAGGAATAACCATGGGTTGGATTACATAATCCTGAAGGATTCGCTCTCGAATTACTAGCAGATTGAGATTCAAACCAAAAACAATATCACATATGATCTCAATGAGATGATAAAAAGTCTTTAGTATAATCTCTAATGTAGTAACACTGGGGTAAGGGAAGCTCTTTACCCACAACTTACCTATTTAACTCAATATAGCTAACCAAGGGTTGCGTATGTAACAAGTTGGCTGCTCCATAACCCCAATATGCATCATGATATCATGGGCCTGGAACTGAACAAATGAATACCCTGGTCTTCTTACCTTGTTTTAAAAAGAAAAATATGATTTACAAATTACAATGGTTAAGAATAGATCAACATAAAGTACCTTGGAGGAATAATTTATTGAAAGCACTCCACTAGATGAATACAATTATGTTCTTTAATGCAATGCCTCATTGGTGTCTGTCATTGATCCAGTTGTGGAAACTACATAACTCCAGTTCAGAATGCTTAAGAATTCTCCATAACTGCTATTTATGATGCAAACCTCATGAGACATGAGTGATTCGTAACTTCACTTAATGCAGTTCATTGAATGTAACACACACTCCACATTTAAAATTGTTTTGGTCTCGCATCCTATTGTCTCAGTAATTATAGAGAAATATTGAAATGCAAGAACGAAGGATTTGGGAGGTTGGAGGAAAGTTACACTGTTATAGAGAAACATAAGGATGGAAAATTGAATATAAAATATGTAGAGTGAGCATTGCAAATTTTTATGTAACAGTATGGTAGAGCTAGAAAGATATAAAGAGTTGTGTTTCTATGCATCTAACTTAAGCAAAAGTTCCTAAATTCGTAAAAATATAGAGCAGCATATAAATTATTATACTTGCATATCCATTATTTGAGTCTCTATCAGTTATTCCAATAAGGATATATCCAATTTGCCCTATCGAATCAGAAACTATTCCATCTTAAGCTTGTCCATCCTTATCTTTTAAGGTGATAATATGGCGGACCATGTTTGTTTTAGACTCTAGAGTGATTGCAAATATATTTGGATAGTTCTACATTCTCCTGAACTGTTGCTGATTGAATTTCTTTTTTGTGTGTACAAGAAATTTGGCAGTTTGTGATTGTTGAATATCGGGTAGTTACATTAGATGCTGGCAAATGGACTTTCTTTACTTTGGCCTTTTTATTGTCTTCAATGTTGGGTTTGGGAACTGCAATCTTAAAGAGAAGATGCACTCATTTGTTTTTCCTGAAAATGAGATAAGAGGGATGGAGTTTGTGCAAGAACTTCATGGTTCAGTTTTCTAAATCAGTGCCATATGATTATCTAAATCCACGGGTATCATTGTTATGCAGTCAAGTTTATGCAGAGACAGTGCAAAGTGCACAGCATTTATGTACGAAGTACTGCTCAGGTGTATGAATTGTATAGAATGACAGATCGAATAGGTGAAAATGAATATGTTTGCACCGTATGTGGTGAGAATGCCTTAGAGAGCTATGATTCTAATCACAGGGGTAAGAGTCAAATTTTCCAACGTAACAGTATCAATTCAATTGAAGAAGATGGAACTCAGCCTCTTAAGGTACATAACCATTGCAAGGTTGATGGGCAGAAGTTGGCCGACATTCTTGATAAGACTAGCAATCAAAGCCTACAGAACTTGGTTCAGCAGGGCATCATTGAGCTTCCCCAACACATTACCAAAGGCAAGCCCCATGAGAGTGATGAGGATAGTTGGGTTCAAGTAAAGCGTTCTGGTTCTCTTGAAATAGATTCTTCTTGTGAGAGAAGAGGTGCTTCCAGACTTGAAACATTTAATGATAAGAAGAATGTTAAAGATACAATGAATAAAAAACTAGAAGCACCAGCTAATAAGGATGGTAGGAGGATCCAAGTTCATACATTCCATGAACCTGCTTCTATTGAAGAAATTTATTTTGATATTCAGAGAAGACAAGGAAACATGGGAACAGTAAGCACATCTGGAAGCTTTTTGACAGAGGAAGATTGGGTTGCAGAGTCTGTAAATAGTGATAATTCAATATTTCCTTTGTCTACAAAGAACCTAAGACCAGGAAGAAGACTGTATGAAGGAACAGTTGAGATAGTAAACGCTAAGCCCTGCATGTCAGTCACAATTAAGTTCCCATCAGTCCGAGATAAGTCCTCTGTTGAAGTTCAAGAAGTGCGTATTCAGGCTCATCCTGTTGTTGGAGTCATGGATGAAATCAAATTAATGGACTTTCGCAATTGTTTTGGTGACTCTTTAGGAGGCTCTTTACTGGCAATGCTTGTTCCAAGTATTTTGGAATCATCAAGGGATGATTTGAGTCAAGGACAAGATGCGTTGTTTGACAGCCTGTTCCATGGCAGAGAGGAAAATGAGTTTTCAGAATGTAAGCACAGTGAGGACAGTGACCCATCAGAATGTGGAAGTTCTCAGTCTGAATCGTCATCTTCTTCTCAGTCGATCAACAAATATCCATTCATTGAAAAATCATCAGTTTTGGGGGGACAACATGCATCTTATGATAGAAATTCAGAGGAAGGATATTTGGCTGAGCTACTATCATATGAAAATAAACTGCCATATTCTGTACACAGCTCGGGAGATTGCCCCAATGAATCTGGAGGGAGCATTGACAAGTTTGAGAATAGTACATGGGGCAAGGTTCTGAATTCTGACTATGATGAAGAGGGGATATATGGAAAGGAAGGACATGGTGGAATACACAGTGTTTTTTCAAAATCAGGTGGAATAGAAAGAGTTAATGAACAAATGGAACATGGATATGTGGATCCAGAAGCAGAGTCTTCTGTAGGATGCAGCACTGGAGAAGTTGAGAGCATAACAACTACAGATACATGCACGGGTGGCCATGAGGAATATCATGGACGGGAAATGCAATATCTTGTAGAGCATGTAGGCAGGTTAGAAGCTTTGTGTGCAAGAATTGAGGATAATCTTTGCATGGCTCTGGATAAAATGGAGAAGAGGATTCAGCTTTTAGAGTCACGATATGTGCTGCCTGATCAGATGCATATAGCAGGAATAGATCATATAACCTCTAATGCAGGCTTAAATTCCCCAGCAGGTTGTTTCTCACCCCCTTCTACTTTGGGAATACAAAAAGGTCAAAAGAAGAAAGAATTATCTTTAGATGCACCTTCTCAGTCATCCTTCAGTTCTTCTGGTCTCTTAGCTTGTCATGAATTTAACAAGAAGTTTTCATCTCCACTTAATTCAATGGACTGTGTGCAACATTCTTCACCTGCAATCCTTTCAGTTAGAGAGTTGCCTGAAACTGAAACTTCTGATGCTATCCTGAATGAATCAACACCAGCACGATTAAATAATCAGGGTTTATCAAATGGAGACAACGCTTATTTGCAGAATTTCTCGAGCAAAGATTCACATGGCATGCAATGTGAATCTGAGGTGATCGCCACAGATGTAGGGAATTCACACACGTCGGTTTGTGAGCATACAATTACAACCAAAAAGAACCTCTTGTTCATTGATGAAGCTATAGCCTCAGCACTTGCAGCATTTTCAGCTTCAAATCATGAAGAAGAGACAAGCAAATGCACAGATGTAGGAAATATGGTGCAGGAAAATATTCATTACCAAGATTTTCTAAATTTTTATTCTAGTAAGGAAACGAGATTTAGGACTCAGGAAGGTATGGAATCAGTCCTCTATGGTTCGCCTTCCCAGCATACTCTGGATTTAGGGTCTTTTCTACATAGAGACTATAAATTTGAAGACAATAGTGAATGTAATTTTCTTAATGTTAAGCAGGCCTGCAAGCCAGACATTGATACAGAAAGAAAATTTCAGAACGAAATTGCATCTTTGGAGTGTAAAGCTGAGCCCAGATTACTGAAATGTAGAACAAACACAGCCAAGATGAAAAATGATGTAAGAAATTCTCAGCCAAACATGGTAACATCTGAACCAAATTGCCAAAAACAATATCAACTATTTGAAAATAGTATATCTTCAAAGCAAACTACAAAAGATTGCAACCTGAGAAGAAAAACAAAATTGGGTGAGATTGAACCCGAGAGAACTGAATGTGCTCCTTGCAAGAGTGCTCCACAAAAATCCAAACACGGGATGTTAAGAATCAAAACAGCATTATGTAGCTCAAAGAAGGAAGTTAAGAAGGATAGCACTTTCATTGGATTAGAAGATGTTGAAGCAATCCATAATGATGCTATGCACTTGCATGTTTCAACCTCTCATGTGGATTGCGCATGCAAGACCAATGATGCTGACCCAGCCACAATGTCATTGGAAGCACTTTTGTGTGGCCATAATCAGCAAGATAGTAAAAGTATAGATTTGCAGAGATGCACTGAAACCAAATCTTCTTTGAATATCCCACCTCCCAAACGCCCACATGTATTGTTTTTTATTGAAGATGAAAGCCTTGCAGATTTCTCCACACCAAATTCTCCAGGCTCCTCTTGTGGAGTTCATCTGAACAACTGCTCTCTTTCTGAAGGATTGATGACCGAAGCACCTCCTTTCTTTGAGAACCTATTGTGGTAGCTTTAATATCGTTAGATATTAATTATCAGTTATGACTAATTTGTTTAGAGCTAAATTATTTTCATCCCACCCCTGGTTGTACATGGGATGTATTATGACACTGATTTGATTTGGGTTTTCTGGATTTCAATTTCACACTCAACTAATTGACAAATGGCAAGACATATTATAAAAGGGAGTGGAGTACGGATGAATCTTATATTTCCCATCTTACAGTACCACATGTGACAGGACCGCTCATAACAAATGTATAGTCCCATAATAAGGGAACCTAATTATCAGAGGATGGTAGCATTTTCTTGGAATAGCTCTTAATCAAAGACAGAACCAGCCAAATCTTTTTTAAGTGATAAGAAATGGTCTATGGATCTAAGCATACATAGGAAGAGTGAGGAACAGTGCTTAAATGATAATTTTATGTTGCTTCATAACCAAATGGTGTCTAAATAATGGTATCCCTTACCCCATGTTTCCATGTGGCTGCTTAAGTGTGTTTTGTGTTTAAATTTAAACAGTTGGAGTGTTCCCATGCAAATTTTTAATTATAGAAAAAAGAAATTTTGGAATCTTTCCCTATTTTAATGGAGCAGCTACTGTTTATGAATTGAACATAAGCTGTGGGAAAAAAGAGGGGCTGGAAATAAGCAGCAACTGTATATTGTCAAAAATGCAACGTGGCTCCACAAATTTCTTTCCCTCTTTTTAACATTTGTCTCCAATTTTTTAATTGCACAAATTGTTATTAATACTATTAATACAAATATAAGATCACTCATTTAAAATAAGTAGAAAAATTAAATATTCATGGGGCCACCAGCTCAACAAATAATTCCTAAATAAATTAAGCAGTAGCTGCTAGCCTAAATAAGCAAAGCAGCCGCATAGAGATTTGCCCTTAGGCCTTGGCATTTAAGAGAAAAAGTGATCCAAAAAATGTTGTATAGATGGCAAGGAAGGGAAAGAGAAAAAATTATGTTAGAGAATAAATCTGGTTTGTCCATCTGTATAGAAGGGTATATATTTATCGTACTAAATTGAATATAGATTAATTTTTCCCAAATATATGTTTAAAACTTGAAAAATGTAATCAATTCCTAAAGAGGAAACAGTTAATCTGCCCTTTTCCTCTGAGGATATGTACGGTTAGGGTGGTCTTCGCATGGTAATAAATTAAACATAGATCAAGTTATCTCAAATATAAGTTTCAAGATATAGTAATATACTCAAGTCCTAAATAAAAAAAGTCAACTTTCTTCTTCTCTCGCACCTAGTAATGAAATTGTGCAGAAGACTTAAAACGTATTTTGTAATTTCCGGGATGCATGAGTTTACTATGCACACTTTATCTTCTCTTCCAATAAAATTTCAAGACGTTTCCTATTTTTTGGTATACAGGTTATGATCACTTCCCTAAAATCATTGCTCCCTTACATGAGAAGCTTCTATCCAAGAAAACAGTTTTCAAATGGACAGAGAGATGTCAGCAATCGTATGTTAAGAGAAAGGAATAGTTTTACTTACTGTGTTTGTACTTCCAAAACCTGGTTGGACTTTATCCTACCGTATTTTTAACCAAAATGAACAAAGTACTCAGTCAAAGGGGCTTTTATAACTCTCAACCAGAGGATGCTGAAGGATTAACTCAAATAAAAAACAATGATCCTAGTGAACTAAGGATTCCATTTGAAAAAATTCAGCCAAAATACAGAATCTTGCTAATTGTATAGTTCAGAACTTCATGGTACTAAAAAAATCCTTATTCAAATTACAGCAAGTGGCGGAAATGGATGTGCAGTATATAATTTTGAACTCGGTACAATTATTTGAAAGTTAGATATTCAAATTTGAGGTCTTTCATCAAATGCTCCTTCTTGTTGAATTGGTAAAGTTGAATGGCTGACAAAAAAACTCACTAAGAATAAAATTTTATTAAGTGTGTTCGCCCGAGATCAAACAATTGAATGATGCTGTGATTGTGCCCTGAACAAATTGTAAGAGTGGAGTCCCTCATACCTTGCTTCTTAGATGAAGGAGTTCGACTATTCGCGCACTCAACAGTGTGCTAAACTGGGACTGCAGGATGTTAATACTGCAATAAAAATTTGAGGTCTATCATTGAGAGAGATGGTTGCCTGAAGGCTGTGGCTCGGCCAGCGGCATTTGCTTACCAAATGTCGAGTCAGATTCGAGTCACAGTGACTCCCCAGTAACTCTGATACCTAATTTATGGGTCAAGAATAAAATCGAGAAAAATAGTCAGCAGTTGAACTAGCAGAGTCTATAGATAAAGTAATAGGGTGCCATGTTCAATCTATTGGACGAGTCATCAATTCTTCTGTCTTCGGTTTGAGTTGCAATAGACCTCCCTTTTATTTTAATTAGCCGATAGGCTACATATAGTGTGACATTTGAGCCTGAAACAAGTCTCAACTACTGTTGAGTCGTGGGAAAACAAGTTTCAACTATCATTTAATAGTAAACAGCTACCATTTAATGGTAAATTAGCTGCGATTTAATGGTGAACTAGCTGCTTAATGGTAAAAGCCTCCAAATTCCAAAATGTCATTTATCACATAAAAGGCAAATAAATATTGATTTGACAACTAGATGGGAACATTCTATTTCCATTTGCAGTGTTTTTGTCAATTTGATGAAAACTTTCTTTTTTTGTTTGCATTATTTTATGTTTTAAATCTGTAAGCAAATATTTCATAATCAAATAATACTTAGGGTATGGTCCCATGGAGGGGGGCTTCCTAAAAAAATTCAGTGGGTGCTGCTAAGAGTTTTTAAGAATATTTTTAAGCTGGCGGTCCCATGAATTCAGTTTTGCAATTCAGCTTAAAAGTTTGAGCTCCAAAATTTAAGGAACAAATTAGAGTATTTTGATAAAAATTAATAAATAAATAAAAATTCTCTCATTTTTTTGGTTTTTTTAGGAATTTAAAATTTTAAGCGATAGACAATTGGTAGAAAATCACTGTGTACCTTGAGTTAGATGAACCCCACCCCACCTCACCAGCCTAACTACATGGTCCCATGGGGGGGCTTGGGCTTCTATTTTCGTGGAGTAGGAGGTCCCATGGAAAAAAAAAAAATTGTGCTACGGGATTGATTGGAATCTCTTCCAGAAAAATAGGAGCCCCTACAATATAGGGATGAATCTTTCAGCTGGTGAAAATGGGGTGGGGCTAGAAATTGCCCCTACAGCTTAGGAGTTTTGTGTGCCATTTGTTGCACATCTCAAACACAAGAAATTAAAAAATAGAAAAAAAAATTCTGAGCTTAAATTTTTAAGTAGAATTGCAACATTGAATCCATGGGACCACCAGCTTCCTCATATTTCGGAGCTTAAAATTTTAAGCAGCAGTGCACTACTAAATTCATGGGACTAACAGCTTCCCTATATTTAAGAGCTTAAATTTTTAAGCAGAATTGCAACTAAAATCCATGGGACCATGTACTTTAAAATATTCATAAAAAATCTAAGCAGCACCCGCTGAGATTTTTAAGGAAGCCCTCCATGACCGCACTTGGGGTAAAAGATACATTCCTATAACGTAGGGCTCCTATTTTCTCCGAAAAGATTCCAATTAATCCCCAGAGTTATCAATTTTTTTTTTCCGGACCTCCTACTCCATGAAAATAGAAGCCCAAGCCCCCCCATGGGATCGCTCAGTTAATTTCTTAAGAAAAAATTCTAAATTTGTCTAAGTTTATTTTATTCTATTATTTAACATTTATTATTATTAATTGTTTATTCTTTAAATGATCTATTCAATGTAATGTTTAAGGGATCATTTTGACATTGGGCTCAATCAATGTTGAAGTTAGTTTTTATGATTTAACTTTGGGCAGATTTTGTATGCTTAGTCAATTATGAAAATTGTTTTGTTGTTGTTTTGGTTTTGTTTTTTGTTTTTTTTGGTTAAATTTGAGTGTTTAGTTTTCAGACCATTCGCTTGAACAACACTTTAAGCGATGGAGTAGATGAATATTGTGTTTGATCATGTTTTTGTTATTTAGGGGAGAGGATTTAGTAGTTGAGCATGCTAATTTTGTGCCTCTCAAAATCA